>PVJO010001641.1:0-91834 GCA_004026905.1 Hystrix cristata | reverse complement strand
TATTATATTTTTTGAATCTCTTAGTTTTCTTGGGGTTTTTTTAAACAGCTTTATTGAAATAAAATTCACATACATTTACCCACTAAAGTGCACGGTGAAATGGTCCTTGATATATGCCATTTTTTTAATGTTGTAAAATATACATAATGTAGAAGTTAACATTAATCATGTTCATATGTATAACTTGGTGACATTAATTATATTTGCAGCATCATACACCACCACTATTTTCAGTTTTTCATCATCCCAAGCTACCCTTGCCCCCATCCCTCATAGCCTCTAATCTACTTTCTGTCCCTGAATTTATCTATTTCGGGCACTTCGCATAAGTGAAAAATAAATGTTTTTCATTTTGTACCTGGTTTATGGTACTTAGCACGTTTTCAATGCCTTTTGTACCAGGCATCAGAACTCCCATTCTTTATTACAGCCAAATAATATTCCATTTTATGTCTACACCACATTTGGCTGTCCATTTGCCCCAACTTGGGGGTTGTTCCCATCTTTGACTATTTTGACTAATGCTGCAGTGGTCATTGACGTACAAATATCTGCTCAAATCTCTGCTTTCAGTTCTTTTAGGAATACAACTAGGAGTCAGATGGCTGGGTCATATGGTAATTATGTTTAACTTTTTTTTTAATACTTTGTATTCAAGAGTAACTGTATTGAGAGTAATTACACATGAAGCTGGGCATGGTGACAAATCCCTGTAATCCCAACACTTGGGAGGCTGAGGCAGGAGGATTGCCATGAGTTCAAGGCCAGCTCGAACTAAATAGTGAGACCCTGTCTCAAAAACAAACAAACAAACAAAAAACCCACAGAGAGTAACTGCTTACACAATGCACAATTACATCACCCCTTACATCAATGCACAACTTCTTCTCATAGCAAGCTTATTCAGTCAGTCATTCAACACACATTTTTCGAGGGTCTGCTGTGTGACAGATGCTGTTCTAGGCACTGGGGAACTCTGTAATGAACAAAACTAGCACAGTCCTGTCCTCTCACGGATCCTACATATTAATGGAGACAACAGACATTAGATGTGTATTAATATAATGCTGTGCAGAGTAAATGCCATTGGTGCCATTTAAAATGCAGAGGGAGGGCTGCTGTTTAGATGGGCTCCAGAGGGAAGTCTTTGAAAAGCCAACCCAGAGACCAGAGAGAATAAAGGCACAGGCCGTTCACAAACTACGCAAAGGCCCCGAGGCAGGTCCCAGTGGGTGTGGAGGTGGGATGATTTGGCACCATCACAGGAAGCCACCGGAGAGGTTGAGCCAGGGACGGACCTCGATCGGTTATTCTCGCAAGACGACAGAGCTTAACTGAATTCCTGAAGTCCTGGCCGCTCAACAGCAGACTGCGACTCAAGCGAAGGCAGACCCTGCCCACGCGCCTGGAGCAGCCGGCCCCAGCAGCCTACCGCACTTCCTGTCGTGGCTGCATGGAAGGTCCCACACAGAGCAGCTTCTGTCGCTAGCCCTAGCACGGTGGGTCGCGCTGTGCCGAGGCCAGTCCCGCCCGCCACGCCCACCATTTGCAGCCCAGTCTCCCGGTTCCTCCCGCAGGCATGATGCACTCGCCCGGCTTTGATGGGAACAGCAGCCTGAGCTTCCAGATGCTGGTGAACGCGGACAGCCTGTACGCGGCCGCGCACTGCGCCCTGCTGCTCAACCTGAAGCTGTCTCACGGCGACTACTACAGGAAGCGGCCGGCCCTAGCGCCCGGCACGATGGTGAGTGCGTGGCCTCTGCCCGCCACCGCGAGGGCCCGTGTGGGCCTCCCGCCCGCACGGCCGAGCGTCGGTGCCCGGAGAGTGTGGCAGGGTGTGCTCCATTCCATGCCTGCACGCACGCAGGTGTGCACAGATGTGAGCTGCAGAGCCTCCCACTCGTGACGGGGGCTGCCGAGAGGGAAGAGCCCCGAGTGCTTGCTTAGGTCCCAGTGGCCTCATTAAATACATGGGCATAAAACACATTCAAAAACGTGTCATTACCGTGTTAAGTGAGATCAGACGTCCGGGGAGCAGGCGGAAGGTAATGCACTATTACAAAACGCTTCAGTGCGTTCCAAAATGTACCCAGACCTGCTCACAAACCACAACTAAGCTCACTGATGGTCAGTGACAAAGTTCCTCCGAAAGGTGTGGAAAATGGTGTTGCCGACCCTGTAGCTGGCTCCCTGGCCTGAGCAAGCCTCTCTGTGGCACCCCCTGGGTGAGATCAGGAGCCTAAATCCCCGGATCCACAGAAGGGAATAGATAATCATTTGTTTGCTTAATAAATTATGAATTTCTAAGGATAAGTGACTATCATAAGTCAAGTGACTCTTGAGGTGCATGCATTCCTTGGGGGGCTCAAGCCATCTCCACTGCGGGGTGGAGAAGAGGAAGCCGTCCCAGGCGGCTGTGCGTTTTCTAGTCCTCCACCCCACAGTGAAGATGGCAAAGGTGGCACCCCGATCCCTCTACAAGGGGGTGTCATAAGGCGTCATGAGCGAAAGGAGCAGCATGAAGTTCGGGAGTCCTTCTCAGGCTCCCCATCACTGCCCTCATCCCCACTAAAGCTCCCTGGCTCGTGGGGGAGGTGTGATGGGAAGGGACAGCTTGGGAGCCTGCCACTTGGCAGAGGTTCGTGCTTGGTCCCCTTCTAACGAGCTCTCTCTGTGCAGAAGGAGTTCATGAAGCAGGTGCAGACCAGTGGGGTGCTGATGGTCTTCTCCCAGGCCTGGCTCGAGGAGCTGTACCATCAGGTGCTGGACAGAAACATGCTGGGAGAAGCTGGCTACTGGGGCAGCCCAGAGGACAACAGCCTGCCGCTCATCACCATGCTAACAGGTCAGTGGCCCTTTCCCAGGCTGTGCGGCTTCGGAGGGTAGGAAACCTCCGGTTCAAGGCCTCTTTCAGATGCACAATGGTGTTTCAAGCAGACTTTGACACAGCACCCACAAAGCCTCTCCGGGCATTGGTAACCCCTCCAGAGCGCCCCTCACCAGCTTCCTGCCCCTCATCCAGGGGAGCTTGTGAGGCCGTGTCCTATTCGACCAGCACTGATTTTGCATCTTTGTCGGCTGGTGTCAGGCTCTAGGCCTCTCTTCTATGTATGCATAGCACTTCCGGTGTACAAAGCCCAAGATAGTATCTGGAAGCTCTCACAGGCTGACAGAGGTGTCAGTCATTCAGTGCTCCTGGGATTTGGCCAGTAATATAAAATGATTGATTTTAAACTTGGCCTCATTTCCATTTCCTGTCCACATCAGAGCTCCTCCCTTCTCTTCCCATCTGTACTAGAATTACAAATGGTGCCAAATGCTTCCCCGCCCAGTATCTATAGAGTCAGTGTCCAGAGTTTTTAATATCCTGTTTAGCCATCAAAAATTTCACATGGGAGGCTGAGGCGGGAAGATTGCTTTCAGTTTGAGGCCAGCCTGGTCTACATAGTGAGTTCAAGGCCAGCTTGGACTAGGTAGCAAGACCCTATCTCAAAAAGAGAGAGGGAGAGAAAAGGAAGGAGGGAAGGAGGAAAGGAAGGAAGGAAGGAAGGAAAGAAGGAAGGAAGGAAGGAAGGGGAAAAAGAGAAAGGAAAGGAAAAAAAAAGGGAGAGAGAAATTTCACGTGAGAGTAGAGAAAGCAGCATGCAGTCGCGTGGAGCAGTTTGGGTGTTGGCTTTTTTCAGGGGGAGGCAGATTTTCTTGGTTTTTCATGGCTTAGCCAGGATGCCAGTTAAAGTTCAGAAAGTGCTCAAAAGTTGTGCTTCATCATCAGAAGCCTTGTTAAGTTGATCTTCAGGCTTGCTCTGCGTTTGGTCTGGGTTTCCAGGCTGGTTTCTGATCCGAAGGTCCTCTCACGGCTTCTGCTAATGGGACGTGGAGAGCAAGGCCTTGTACCAAGTGTCCCTGCCCTCGGGCAGTGTCCTGTGTCCTTGCACAGCCTGCAGCCCTGTACCAGGCAGAAGCAGGACTGGGCTGGGCAGGACCGGGCGGGCCCAAAGGTGTTCTGGAGACTCCTAGAGAGCGAGAGCTGACTCCCAGCAGGTGGGATCTGGGGGCGGCAAGCCTGAGGGATGGGCAGGAAGTCAAGGCACACATGAGCTCTGTCCCCTCAGGGCAGAGTCCCAAGTGTTGACTGCCGTTTGGAGTCTTGCTTCCAGAATAGGGATGAAAGTGGGGGAGCGAGGCTGGGTTCTAAGCCTCGGGGATCAGGATCACTGGAAAGGTACTACTTTGTGTTTTGTTAGTCATGACAGCATTTATGAGCCCTGAAAAATAATAATTCCCATATGTGAGGGCCGCTTACTTCATTTACCTGCAAGTAATGCTTGGCTTCCATCTGTTTTCACAAACTCCCTTCCCGGGACTGGAAGGTGCTGTCCAGAGCTTAGTAAGGCCTTGGAATTTGGACCTTCAGCATATCAGCTTTAATTCATTAATTTTTAAATACCATAGTTTTTGCCAAACACAGTCTTCCTAAAGTTCTTCCCTGAAGTGTCATGTAAGAGGCCATTCCGTGATGTAAAATGAATAATAGACCTTTCACTGTGGTCACGTGCATCAGTCACCACCGTTAATCAGCCATCGCTGTTAGCGTAGAAGAGTAAGCTCCATTACTAGGTCCACAAGAAAGCTATTTAACTCTAAATTAATGATAGAAGAATAATCTTTTCATAAGAATTTGATGAAATAAGGTTTTATGAGTCTTTGCTGCAAATTCCAGATATGGCGTGAGAAACAAATTTGAGCAGCAGTTAACCTGGGTGATCTTTTCACTGAGGACAAGGGGAGACCGTGCAGAGATCTGGTCAGCAAGACTGTAATAACTGTGGCCACCCTGGTGCTGGGCATAGTGTGCTACAGAGCTGTGGAACTCTGGTGCTTAAGTAAACTTGGTATTACTCAAATTCATCACTCCTTCATCTAGAACACAGGAAACGCAGCTTAGCATAATGGCAATTTCTGGCGAGTGTCAGGAAGCCATTTGACCAATAGTCAAATTAACTTCAGAGAAACTGGCCTGTTCCCACACTAGCAACCATGTAGGTTTCTCCCTTTTTTGATCTTTTGATGTGTTGACCAGAAGTCTCCAGGCTTCTTAAAGTTTTTTACAAGACTCAACAAAGACAAAGTGAAGCAAATTTTAAATGCCGTGTGAAGAAGTCTTATCCTATTGGAGCGAGGCTAAAGTGCTAAACTCAGAGGAATTTACCCTGCGTCCCACTTCGAGTTGCAGTCACCTGTACTGGGTTCGAGTACACATGTTCCTACTCCATCACCACTGTGCCAGCGCTTCCTTTACACCAAGGATGTCGGCACCCAGAGATGGAGTGTCTGTCCCACCAGGAGGCAACATAATTAGGAACCAAGGCAGAAGCTCAGCACTTTGAACTCCACGCTACCACTTCCTTCCTGCCACAACATCAAGGGATGGCTTGTTGAGCTAATTCTGTCAATGCGGGTTTGTTTGAGGGTAACTGTAGAAACAGTGTAGTTGAGGAGCCTGTACTGAGCAGGTTCACCAGGTCATGGGGAGAAGTCTGCCCTGGAATGGGAAGGCGTGGACACGAGTCTAATTCCTTTCTCTGCCAGCCATTTGGCCTTGAGTAACTTACCTACTTTGAATGTTTGTTTCCTCCTCATGTAAAATGGGAAGAGTAATACCAATCCTGCCTACCTACTTTCAGATGTTGGGACAATCAAATGGGAAAAAAAAGTGTTAGAGGAAAACAATTTGAAAATTGTAAGGTATTATTATCAATGTATTATCACTGTACTCAGTCATTAGAGTAAATGATTATCTGACCAAAGAGGTCTAGTTTCTTTTTAATTCTAATGAGGAAGCCCTCAAAGAAAAAATCATTTTAGAGTAAACTTCCCATATTAACTTAGGAAATAATGCCATGATTTTCAATAAAAAAAGATTTCAAAGATCAAAATTATTTTAAATGAATAGATTTCCTAACAATGGAGATGGCAGGATTTAACTTTATTTTTTCAAATATAAAATGTACAGCAGCATAAAAGAAGAATGCTTTGACAATGAAAGGAAAATGGGCTGACTGAATAAAACACAGTTTATAATACTCTGAAAAACGTGTTCTGTGTGCTTAGTGCATAATAGATACACTGGATGCTTGTTGAAGAAAAATGAACATCATGGCAGCCATTCGTTACCCTGGAGTGTTTTATTCAGGAGAAACGTTTTTCTTGTTCTTTGACAGATATCGATGGCCTGGAGAGCAGTGCAATTGGTGGCCAGTTGATGGCCTCGGCTTCTACAGAGTCTCCTTTTACCCAGAGCAGGAGAATCGACGACTCCACGGTGGCAGGTCAGGGCTTGGGTCTTGAGTTTATGAAAATCTTCTTCATGGCATGTGTCACCAGCAATTATATTATCATGTGGTGACATAAATGAATGAAGACTTTGTCTTGCTTCAAAAACTGATGAAAGTTACTTGGTATCATTCGTTACTCATAAGCACAAAGTGAAACATGAGCCAACACAGTCTGTTAAATTCTATTTCCTGCTATAGAACTGTATACAGCTCAGGGTGCTAATGTGATAGCAACAGATCCCTGGGTCACCCTTTGCCAGGTTGTTCTTGTCTCCGGAAAGTAACTGCACACCTTCATGTCCCAGGTGTGGCATTTGCTCGCTATATTCTGGTCGGCTGCTGGAAGAACCTGATCGATACTCTGTCGACCCCTCTGACTGGCCGCATGGCGGGGAGCTCCAAAGGGCTGGCTTTCATCCTGGGAGCGGAGGGCGTCAAAGAACAGAACCAAAAAGAGCGCGACGCGATCTGCATGAGCCTGGATGGGCTTCGGAAAGCTGCCAGGCTGAGCTGTGCCCTAGGTACCAGCGAGGGGGTCCCCGCGGGACTCCCCAGGAAGCCTTGGGAGGGGCTCTGCTAGGTCAACGGCTGGAGGACCTGCTCAGTTAAGGGGTAGCTGTCTGTTTCTTCTAAAGGGGTTGCTGCTAACTGCGCCTCAGCCCTCGCTCAGATGGCAGCTGCTTCCTGTGTCCAGGAAGAGAAAGAGGAGAGGGAAGTCCAAGAACCCAGTGATGCCATAGCACAAGGTAATAGCCAAGGGGCCAGCAGTCACCTGGCACCTGGGACGTGGCATGTGCACACCTGCCAGGCAACACTAGTCCCATTCCGTGTGTGATCTGCAGCGGTGTACACCACTAATCACGAGTCCCGCCAAGCCAGAAGCTCGGGTCTTTGGAGGTGAGGGCCTTACGTACTCACAGTCAGCCCCTCTGGCCCGTGGTGGCAAGAACGTGCAGCTGGCAGACGACTGAGGTCTGTGGCCCACCCAGCTGAGTCACCGCTGGCCTCTGGCTCTCGCGTGTCAGGGGGGTGTACATTTGAAGGATCCTCCAGTTTATAGCGGGGAAGGCAGATGGGCCAGTTTTCTGAAAGGGAAATTCAAGCACGTGGGAGAATCCAGAGAGGAGGCTCAGGAAGGCTTGCTCTTGTCAGAGAGAAACCTGAGCTTTGTGGACTCAGAAAAATGTTTGCTTGCTTGCTTGTTTGTTCTTGTTTTGTTTTTTTGAGACAGGTCTCACTATGTAGTCCAGGCCAGCCTGGAACTCGCTGTGTAGCCCGGGCTGGTCCTGAACTCTTGATTCTCTCTCCTCAGCCTCTAGAGTGCTGGGATTACAGGTGTATGACATCATGCCTGCCATGGAAAGTGGCTGACTTTTAACTTGTTGAAATCAGATAGTCAATGAATCTAGTGATCACCTATACAAGGGAAAGAGAATATCCTTTTCAACAGCACCACAAGAAGAAAGGCAGGTAGTAAGAGGAGAAATGCAGACTGGGTTCAAATTACACTAATGTCATCTACCAGCTGAGTAAAACAGTGATCACAGAAAACAGCTGTACATGTTTAGCTAAGAAAAACAAGTTAGTGTTTGTCAAGCTTGAATAATATTTGAAGATCCATTTGATAGCATAGCAATTCTTATAGATCCCCAGTGTTAACTGAAGAAAGGAAAGCACAGTTTCACTGAAGTATTGTATACCATGAGCTACACTAAAATCTCCACATTTCTAGTTCTTTAAAAACGCACAAGCCTGGGGATTGGGACATAGCTCAGCGTTAGAGCGCTTGTCCATCATGCACAGGCCCTGGGTTCAACCCCCAGCACCACAGAAACAAACAACAAGAGCAACAAAAACCACACCCACAAAAGACTAAAATACTGCAATTGTGAACAAATATTCGGGGTTAGTATACATTCCTGAGACAAAGGCCATTTTGCTAAAAATCACTTTGTCTTTGACAATAGGAGTAGAATTCAGAATTCTTTGAAGTTAGTTCACTGTATTTCTCAGGTACAAACCGTGACTCGATTAGCCCACCCAATCCAGTGACTTGAGACATTTATTCAAGGAGAGTATGTGCCATCTGGCCTTGCCTCACAAATTGCATAATTGCCATCCTAAGATAAATCTGCTTCCTTTCGCGTTAGTTATCAGTGATCATAATTTTAAGAAGATGCTATTCGGAGCTCACAAATACAATTGTAAACTCAGGGAGGGAAATGATGCAATTTCCAGCTACAAAGAAGTCGTCCTGGTGCTCAGGATCCACATCTATACACGAAGTTTTAGGGATGACTGTCACAAAAAGCCTAACGAAAGCCATCTCAGAGAGAGCTACAGACTGCTGGAAATCCTCTCCATTGCACGGGGAGGGGGGAGCATCTGAGCTCAGGGGGCGAGCTGGAGTCAGCACGTGGAGCCCATCCACACTGCTGCACCTGAGCCAGGATCCATGGGCGGGCTGGGAGGGTCCATCCAACTTCAGAGCCACAGAGCCAGGGCCACCGGTGTGCGTGGCCTGCTTGTCGGATAGTTTGCACGATGAACCATGGGGACCCGCTAGAGAGGTGCTTGCTGCCACCCGAGTCTACTGTTCCCCTTTTACCCTCGCATGACAACACATTCTGTCATTCTCATCCTGTCTCTCTCCCTTTCTGTCTCCCCCGCTCAGACTGTTATTTTAATAAATGTCTTTCTGACACAGTGAAACTAAAAGTGGAGCAGAAACTGGAGCAGATGGGGAAGGTGCAGGGGGTATGGCTGCACACGGCCCACGTCTTGTGCATGGATGCCATCCTCAGCGTAGGCCTGGAGATGGGAAGCCACAACCCGGACTGCTGGCCACACGTGTTCAGGTGCATGACGGGATCCACACCCCGATGGCACCGACCCTGCCTGGGGAGCCTGGGGGTGGTGGAGAGGGTTGACTGAGGGGCCGCCAGTGCTTCTGGAGATGCTGAGCTTTCCTGGAGTTTGAGTCCACTCCAAGTGAGAGAGAAGGAGAGAAAGGCGGGAACGAAGGCTCACTGAGTATGTTTGGAGAGCAGCAAAACCCAATTAAGGAACTGTGATTTATCTGTTTATACAGTCATAAGAGAGAGATGTGTTGTGCCAAAGACAAAAAACCAGTTTCTAAGTAGTGGATGGAAGAAAATCATGTAAGTGAATACTGTGCAAATCTAAAAACAGGTCCTATGTCAGCAATATAACATTGCCATATGTTTGTTAGTCTCCTCTGCATTTAAGAATGATTTAGGATTGCCTACATGGTTACGTAAAATACCTAATTAAAGGTACCACTTTAGGTAAAAAATTAAAAGTGAATAATGCATCTGTGGCAAAGACCAGCCAAAAATTTGGCTCTAAGCTTCATGGTATCAAAGCAAAAAGAAACTCCCAGGCAGTTATACAGTGTGCAGTGCCTGTGAGCTGGAAACAGAGCAGGAGTCCCCAAGTCTGGGCCCTCCTGTGGCTAAGGCCAAAAGCGTGTCTCCTCGAGCCCCGGCATTGGGTCTAAGGGAAGAAGCACTGTTCGCAGAGCAGGCTGTGCCTTGCCCTACCCTCTAGCACGAGCTTGGGGTCCCACATCCAGGGTGGCTCTCAGACAGATCGGCTGGGGTGCAGGAGCATCAGGAATGAAGATCTGGGTTCACTTTGATATCGCCAAAGCAAATTGAGTTCCAGAGAGAAGTGCATAACGCTCAAGAGCTGTAAAACCAGCCAGCTCAAGGGGAACACGTGAAAGGACCAGCACGAATCTGCCTGGAGCGAAGTGGGTTTCAATATGGTGGCTGGGGACTGGCTGCTCAGACGGCCCTGGAGCAATGTGGGTGCTGTCAGGAGACTCCCTGATTATGGACTATCGAATGGATTATCCAGGATGCCGTTACCCTGAATTTTTCTGGGATGATGAGAGACCTCTTAGGAGACATCCTAGCTCCAGGTTCCATTAGGAACAAACACTCTGGAAGTTGGAAGTTGTACCACATATTGTGACTCTTCTCTGTCTGCCGTGTTAGGGGACCCCAGACACCACCCAGTGTGAGGGATACGGAGTTTTCAGGACCCCATTGTGGCCGGAAGGCCCGTCCATCATGCATGCTCATCGTAGGACTCCACAGGAAGGAAGTGCTTCCAGCCCCCAATCAGAGCACTGTGGAGAGGGAAAGAGGGGCCTCTAGGGAAACGGGCTCAGAGAGCCAGGGTCCATGTACAGCAGTAAGTTGAGCAGGATAAAACTGGGTAAACTGGACTCTTGTCCAACTTTCTCCCAGCGTGTGACAGATGAGAGAATCTAAAGAGTTCCTCAGCCAGGGCAAGGCTGTATGTACATGCACATGCTCCACACACACACACATATAGTAAAGAGATGGCAGGAAACAATGGAAGGGCCATGAGAAAAGGAAAAGGTGGGTGGATTACAGAGCTGGTCAAAGCGCCTTTGTATCTCACAGCGGGGTGGATGGAGTGGTCGGGCTGAGCTACAGAACTAAAGGCTGATTGTCTGACTCTTTCCAGGGTGTGTGAGTACGTGGGCACCTTGGAGCACACCCACTTCAGCGACGGTGCCTCACAGCCTCCTCTGGCCATCAGCCAGCCCCAGAAGGCATCCGGGGCTTCTGGGATCCTTGGGGACCTGGAGTGCGAGCGCTCCTCCCAGGAGCCGAGCGTGGAGCAGGGGCCCTCCCTGAGCACGGCCCCTGCGGTCCAGCCGCTGTCCATCCAGGAGCTCGTCCGGGAAGGCAGCCGGGGCCGGGCCTCCGACTTCCGCAGCGGCAGCCTCATGAGTGGGAGCAGCGCCGCCAGGGTGGTGCTCGGCCTCTCCACGCAGGCCGACAGGTGTGTCCTGAGCCAGCCGCTCCCTGCCCCCTGCCCCTGCGAGGAGTCTCAGCAGGGGCATCCAGCGCCCACTTGTGGTCCCCACATGCTTCTGTCTGGTCTCAGAATCAGCCCAGAGATGGCGTGATTTGTTAGTCATTTAAGTATCCTTTGATCTTTTTCAAGCATAGTTCTCCCTACCACCATGCCCCGCCCTAAAGCGAACCATTTTGTAGAGCCTAAGTCTGGGCGAGCTACCTCCAGGGAAAGCTCTACACTGTCATCTTGGGCAACTTCCTCTCCCTGGTCCCTGTTGTCTTCGTTGGTAAAATAGTGTCTTTATTTTTTAGGTAACTCTCTCACAAGGTAGTCGTGTATTCAATCAATCAATACATTTACAGTTTCCAGGACAGAGCTTTGCAAATAGTGAAAATCAGCTATTTTTTATGATTCTGTTTACAGAATCCAGCAGGCGTCTATGTCACTTATTGGGCCCCAGACCACCACATCAGGGCGAGGAGGGGAAACCAACGGTTGCCCCACCATTTGGTGAGACCCCGATGCTGAAAGTGCTTTTGTCACCAGTCACACAGGCTGTCACCTCACCCAACTCTGAGCATGTGGTCGTTATGCCCCTGGCTTCCCAGCACCCGCACCGCGAAGTGCACATGACGGTCCGGCAGGAAGTGAGCAGGCGTCACCGGGCTGGGCTGAGACACCCCCCACCTCATGCACTGACCCGCTGCCAGGTCACGTCTGCAGACATGAGCGTGCTGAGACTCAGTTTCCCCAGGAACTCAATCGCACATGCGATCACCAGGAAAATGGCCCCTTTTTTCTGTTTACCAACCAAGCTGGCCGTGGCAGTGTTTTGGAACCTGGGAAGTGACATGTGGACGTCGAGGGGCGTGGTCCACTATTTTTTTTAACTAGGAACGAGGGGGAAGAAACTGCTAATTAGACCTTGAAGCTATATGGTGTCAACGTTGGAATTACAAAAATAGCAAGAAAAATGTATTGGTTTTTAATAATTCATAAATATTTAATCTTCCTCCCATCTTAGAACTTGGTGCGTCTCATTTTGTACCCTCAGCATTTGGTTTCTATTAGAGATGCTCTCCTTCAACAACACTTGGTGTCCCGCCGGGCGTGGAGAGCAGGCCGTGGGATGATCCAAGCGATAGGCTGGCTCGCCTCAGTGCTGTTGAGTGCCCATAACATCCGGGGCTCTGGGTGTGTGAGGCTAGTCCCCACCCTTGGGGCTTACAGGATCTGGTTTTAACTGCTTTCGTTTCATCCTCAGCACCAAGCCCCCAGCATCAGATTCATGGATTACAGGAAAACTGAAGCCTCTCAGTTAACTAAAACACTCTTGGTTTTTTAATAAATACATAGCATGCCACTGGATGTGGCGGCCCCACATGATTCTAGTCCCAGTACTCAGGAGGCTGAGGCAGGAAGATTGCTATGAGTTTGAGGCCAGCCTAGGCTACACAGTGAGTTCAAGGACAGCCTGAACTACAGGGTCTTTGAGCAAGACCCTATCTCAAAACACACACACACACACACACACACACAAAAATACATATAGATATAGATATATAGATATATATGGCATGTGAAATCGCAGCTAAGTTTGAGGATTTTGTTATGAGTTACTCAGTTTCTGGGAGTTGCTTTGCAATCTTTCACCTTTTTCCCACATTCTGGGAGTACATGGCATGGCCAAGCTACAGCATGAGGAAACTAGAATATGCATTATGCCCTTTGGATCAAAATCCCACAGTTAGTGGGGGCTTGTGCACAGTGATAGTAGATAGCATAATACCATACATTTGTCTGTGGTGTTTACACAGCATTGTTATTAATTACATCAACAAACTTGCTGTAATCCTTCTGCCCTAAAGACCTCACTGAATTGTTTCCAGATAACAGATCTCCTCTGTTTGCACCCAGGCTCTTTGAAGATGCTACAGATAAGCTGAACCTCATGGCTTTGGGGGGCTTCCTTTACCAGCTGAAGAAAGCATCGCAGTCCCAGCTTTTCCATTCTGTTACGGATACCGTCGATTACTCCCTGGCGATGCCAGGTAACTTCTTTCTCTGAAGGAACCGTGCACGAAAGTGAGCAGGAGCCAGCCAGTCTGTGTTCCTACTGGGGCAGGCTTGTCTTTCAGTTTTGAGGTACGGTAGTGGAGGTGGGGTACCCAAGGGGAATACTGCCACTGCCGGTACTGCAGGTATTGCCACTGAAGTGGGGCTGGGTTGTTCCGCTCAGGTTTGTGCTTGTGATGGAGAAACTGCGTGGCTACTTCTTAGGCTGCAGGCAGCATCCCAGAGTGATCAGGATTCTCCATGCTTCACACGCTGCCTTCCCCCCGCCCCCGTTTCCGCTCACTTGTCAAAGCAACCAGTGACTCCAGAAGGGAGAGTGGGAGAGAAAAATGGAAGGGTTAACAGAAGCCTTGTCATGTGCTTACAAATTGCTGTCAGAGCTGATCACGGGCCAGTGTCACTGGGCCCGTGGACGAGGCCAGGTGAAGAGAAGGGGGCCTCCCGAAGGCCACCCGTATGCTACCAAATTGCTGAGGCGCCAAATAGGTGACAGGTTGCTCGGACGGTGCCAGGTGCTGGGGATGCACCTTGGTTGGTGACAGGTTGGACTGTACAACCTCTAGGTCCCTCCCATCTTGGGAATCTGAGTTTGCAGGTGCTAGATATTTGGCCTTTTGATGCTTACTGAAGATTCTGATTTGAGAACCATGTCCTTTCCCCACTACCTTTGTTTGCTCATTTTGTTTTGATTTTTTTAGTTCATTTTGTTCAGCAAACTCTCATGTCAGTGGTTGATTTTCAGTAGATCACAGGAAGGGAGCTGCTCGGATAAGTACAAAACCCTAACTGAGAAGCAGGTTGTCTATGACGCCCACTGGCTTTTAACAGATTTTGAAACCTTAGCCATGTGAAGCCATCCTCCTGCTCATCAGACTTCCAGAGCATCTCTGAACCCAGAAGCAAAGTCTTCAGCTCTAGAGCAACCTGAAGGCTCTGAGCTTACAGAGAAACGATTAGCAGAGTCAGGATGAGAGATGAGGAAGGAGGTCTGGCTTTGGCACCCATAGGATGGGAGTTTGGATGCTGCCTTCACACTTAGCAGTGTGTGAGCTGAGGCAAGTCAGTTCACCTTTCGAGCATTCAATCCCCTATAAAATCACTGTTCTATTTATTTCCTGGGCTTGCTTTAAAAATTAAAGTGATTAAAGATGTAAAGAACCAACACCATGTCTGCTGCAGGGAAAACACCTTGTAAATGTCTGTGGTTACTATTCCTGTTATTCTGAAGTCCGTTTGACATGACATGACTCATTAGAAAGCAGCCCATGGGTGGAAGAGCCAGATGAAGATGGCATTCTGGAGGACACAGGGGAGAGGTGATAGGACATGGGAAGACTAAGAGGGCAAGAGATTGGGGTAGACAGATCATACCAAGCAGGACCGAGGAGGTCAGCAGCATATCGCCGAGGAACTGAAGGGCCTGGGCTGCTTGCAAGGGCTAGAGAGGTGCGGTAAGGAGTGGCAAAGTCAATGATGATGGTGAAGATTGACCGTAACAATGGTAATAATGACAGCTGAAAGCACGCATTAGCATGTGGCAGGCCTACACTTAGCACTTGATATGTAGCACCACATTTACTTAACCATTAAAGCAACTTTAAGAAGTAGGTGTGGTTCTCCCCAGTTCCAACTATCATCCGGGCCCTAACCGTGCTACTAAATAGTAGTGCCAGGATTTGAGGCCAGGCATCTGACTCGCCAGCCCTCCTACATAAGCACCACTCTGTTCCTTCTTAGCAAGTCTTGTCACCCCTGTCACATCTCAGGGACATTGGGTATGGTGGTGAACAAAAGAGAGTGCTGACCACCTCTCTGTTTTGAATGGAGGGCCACATCCACTCCTGTGCAGCCCACACTGAAAAATCCTAGAGGTCTGAGAATGGTACCTTGATTGGAAGCCTCTCCGTGCTTGAGCTTTCTAATTTTATGGTCTTGCCTTCTTACAGGAGAAGTTAAATCCACCCAAGACCGAAAAAGCGCCCTGCACCTGTTCCGCCTGGGGGACGCCATGCTGAGGATCGTGCGGAGCAAAGCGCGACCCCTGCTGCATGTGATGCGCTGCTGGAGCCTGGTGGCCCCGCACCTGGTGGAGGTGAGGCCCGAGGCGGGAAGGGCAGCAGCCCTGGTGGGGGGAGAACCTGCTGCAGAGAGGGCTAAGGGCTGCTCATGGTGTGTGGACAGTGCTATGGCCACAGGGCAGTGAGAACTTCCCCATCGCCTAGTCACAAAATCATTGTTCTCTGATTATACATCAAGGCTTCTGAAGACCCATCCAAAGTGTAGAGCTGCCCTTGTCTCACCATGTTTCTTAGTTACTTTCTAATCACTGAGGCATAATATCTGATGCCCACAAGTGTAAGGAGGAAAGGTTTATTTTGGTTCACAGTCTAGAGGTTCCAGTGAATAGTCGGCCGGCTCCAGGGCAGGGTGGCATGGCAGAGGGGCCATGCTGAAGGCATGGCAGAGGAAAACAGAGAGATCAAGGGGGTAAGGAGGGAGAGAGACCCTTCCAGGCCACACCCCCAGTGACCCACCTCCTCCACCAGGCTTCACCTCCGAACATTACGTTTAACTATAAACTCACCATTGGACTAATCCACTGCTGAGTGTCATGCCCCCATGATCCAACCACCTCCCCAAAGCTCCACCTATGAGCACATGAAGCTTTGGGGGGACATCTAGATATAAACCATAACACCATGACTCTCTGCCTTCACAGTTGCACCGCTCAACAAGTTATCTTGCAAAGCCAGTTTTTTGTTCTTTATGATCTACTGTCAAACTGAGGCAGGAGCTAAAAGACAAGCAGAGGGCTCCTCATATCTTCCCTTTTATACATAAATGTACCAATGTCTGTGGTTCCTGCCATTCTCTCCTTTCTAATAATTTAATTACTCAGAACCACATTCTTTCAGTAGGGGAACTGTATGTCCTGGTTTTTTCTCCCAGGTCTCAGCTGGCCTTCCTCGTGCACCTGCGGTCAGCTGGCCTTAGCTGGGAAGGTGGGACAAATACAGCTCCCTGTACCTGGTCTCTTGTGTAGACCAGCCCTGCTCATTCATACAGCAATCTTAAGTCTTCCAAGAACAGCAAGAGGGCAAATCCTACATCACAACTTCTTTTCAATTCTCAACTTAGATAATGTTTGCTACTGTGCCACCAGCCCAAGAAAGTCGTGTGCACATGCAGGGTCGGTGTGGGAGAGGACCAGCAAAGGGCACACATACAGGCGTGCAGAGCTGCCTTCCTCTTCCGTGATGTCCCGCTGCTGTCCGCTCTCTCCTGTCCTGTGCAGGCTGCCTGCCACAAGGAAAGACACGTGTCTCAGAAGGCCGTGGCCTTCATCCACGACATCCTGACAGAGGTTCTCACGGACTGGAACGAGCCGCCTCATTTTCACTTTAATGAAGCACTCTTCCGGCCCTTTGAGCGTATTATGCAGCTGGAGTTATGCGACGAAGATGTCCAAGACCAGGTCAGTGTGACACCAACATTCACATTTAGCATCATGATCACCAGGGGCAGCTTCTAGGGTGTGCCTCTGCGATCTTTCCAGGAATCTTAGACTGAGACAGTGACCAGAGATCAGTTGAGCAGTTTAGCTCAGCTTAGTGATGGTGGAGCTGGATTTGGACCTGGACAATCTGGCTAGAATGGTCGATCCCCTTTGAACCACGACCGTCCTTTCCACTAGAGGCAGATGGTAAAGAGACCACCTGGCGACTTCCTGTCTAATACAATGATGGGCCAGGAACACAGACGGGGCGTGTCTCTGAAGTCCACTAAAAATGTTTTTAATTTTTATTCGTACATGTTTGTGATATATAGTGACTACACTCAGCTTGGGGGTTTGATACATACACATATCACAGTTTGATCATTTTACCCCCTCCTCCACCCTCCCCTGTCCCCTCCCCTGTCCCCTCCCCGATCACATTCTATCTCCAGAGTCCACCTCCATGTTTCTTAACAGAACTCCCTCATTTTGCTCCTTGAAGTATTTGTATCTCGGGTCTCTCCTATCAAAGAAACCATGCGATATGATATTCCTTGTAAATACGTGGACAAATGTCAAAAAGTAAGAAATATCAGAACACTCAAAACTAAGTGACAAGGGAAAGCCAGAGAAGGCTGCAACACAGCTGAGCCTACAGCTGGTTTTACACTGAGGGAATGTGCCATCAGGTGAAGCAGGACGTTCTGTCATGTCCTTGGGCACACAGGGACAGGAGACAAAGCTCCGTGTCAATTGCAGAAGCTGGTGTCCACTCGGGCCAAGGCAGAATAGAACCGAACCCAAGGGCCACCCTCCCCAGGGGCACTAGCACCTGTTTCTGGCAGTGACTTATAGCAGAGACTTTTTAAAAACTCTCCAGGATTTAAAATTATAAGCTGGCTTCTGCCCTGGGTCTCTGTATCGAGAGTACAAAAAGTAACTAAAAAATAGGTCATGACTTCATAAAAGTGACTTCTAGAAAAACCACAGAAGACAGTCATTGAGAACTTGAGTTAGGTAAAAATTTCTTAGAAAGACCAGCAACATGACCCATTAAAAGAAAATCGATGAATTAGACTTTATCAAAACTATAAAATTTGGTTTTTTAAAAGATACCCTTAAAAGATAAAAATAAAACAAGCCCAAGATTATAAAAAACATATACACTAATGATTCCATAATAAAGAGACAGTAAGGAGAAGACATATACCCAATTTAAAAAGCAGCTGACTGTCAGTTCCGAGTGGCTAAAGAGCAGATAAATGTGTGTTCAGCAGCATTAGTGGTTACTAGTGAAATGCAAATTCACAGTTTGGCTGTTTATTCTGAAGATTTCTGAGTGAGCCTGACTACATTCTGGCTTTTCTCTGTCTGTAGAATGAACCCAGAGAAATGCATCCCCCTGCCCAGAAACACTCCTGCTTAAGTGCCACCTGTTTTGCTCTAGGTGGTGACATCCATCGGCGAGCTGGTGGAAGTGTGCTCCACGCAGATCCAGTCGGGTTGGAGGCCCCTGTTCAGTGCCCTGGAGACCGTGCACAGCGGAGACAAGTCGGAGGTGAAGGAATACCTCGTTGGGGACTACTCCATGGGTAAGGTGTTCAGCAGTTCTGCCGTGGGGCCTTCGTTCTTCACGTCAAGGGTCGTGTTATCAGAAGAAATTGACTGAGAAGAAGGGCAGGTGTTTGCCCATGCTTATTTTCCTAAGCGGCATGCTTTCTAAGCAGGAAATAACATGTGGCAAGGACCTGGGGTCTGAGTTCCTGCCCGCAGGCTGAGAGCCCTAACCCTGGTCGGGCCCTGCTCTTGCTCGTGGGCCGGCAAAAGGCCGAGAGGTTCCTGTTGGTTCACTGTGCACTGCGGAGTAGAGTCCCTTCCGCAAGCCAAAAATAAATAATATTACAGGCTGTACGTCTGAAAATCGGAAATCTGAAATGCCCCAAATCCAAAACTTGTTGCAGAGCATTTCAGATTCCAGATTTTCACACAAAGGATGCTCAGTCACTAAAGTCCACACAAATATCCCAAAAATCTAAAAAAAAGCCACTTCTGAAATCTAAAGCACATCTGCTCCCCAGCACTCAGGATGAGGGCTACTCAACCTGTATCCATATACTAAGAAGCAGAGAAGCATGATAACACAGCAAAGTCGGAAGTGGGGAGGCGGGCTAGCCATGCCCAGCGCCAGGGCTGTTGCGTCAGGGGTCCCCACGCCACCTCTATTTTCAGAAACTCCCACTAGGACTCATGGACTCAAAATAGAGTTGTGCTAATGTGTATTGCTTGGCTCTAGGTTATTGCACAGCTCGTAAGATTTACTATGGCAAGGTCGTAAGGACACAGCCAGGTCAGAGCATCCTCCACCTATCATAGAGTAAAAGTCCAGACAAAGGAAAGCAGAGTTCAGCATCAGCCATATGATCTGCACAAATATTCTAGGCATAAAGATCCACCTTCTAAGTGCTGGTGCCAGATGAGGGTCACCTTGCAACAAACTTTGCCGAAGCTAGCACTCTCTCTGCGCAGAAACAAATGCACCTCTGTCTACCATCACGGGGTTAGCTGTGCAGCCCTCCCTCACCTGTCGATCAGCCAGCCACAGGTCTCCACACAGGAACGCTTCCAGGGGACGTGTTCCACGCCCCGGTCAACTACACCCTGCTGCGGCCCTGCGATCCTCCAGCTCTGTCCTCATCTCTCCACCGGCCTTTTCCCCCATGTGTGTATTTTTACTAGTGCATGTTAATTATGTAGAACACTGGGTTTCAGTGCGGCACTTTCACATGTGCATGTGACACAGCTTCTTTTGTCACCTTTCTGGAGCCCTTGCAGGCGAAGCTGAGTAGGACAGCCCCACAGTCATGCCAGCTGTCCTGTGCAAAGCCCTGGGCATTTCTCTAGTAGCTCTTTCCCAAGGCTCCTTGGCTGGTTCTGGGAGTACGAGGAGCCTGAAGGGTGGAAATCTTCCTTAAAATTCTGTGATCTTCCTCCCCCAGGAAAAGGCCAGGCTCCAGTGTTCGATGTGTTCGAAGCTTTTCTCAACACCGACAACATCCAGGTCTTTGCTAACGCAGCCACTAGTTACATCATGTGCCTTATGAAGTTTGTCAAAGGACTGGGTAAGTGGGGTCCTCCTTCCACACCTCATAACCACTGGCAACCCTCTCCAATGTGGAGAGACAGAGCCCCCAGCCACCTGGAAGAGCAAACATCCAAGGGCCTGAATGAACAGGGTTGAGTCATATAACCGGGCACAGACAGTGTAGTGTGACCCAGCTCGGCTTTGTCCAGAGTTGGTGTCTCCTCATTGTGTCCATGGGATACCTTGTAATATAGATTATATACATAAAGTATAGTATATTTTCAATCGACACATTATACCAACTTTTAAAATCTTATTTCCTACATAAGGGCAATCATGGTTAATTATTAAGTATTATTATTCCCTTTTGTAGGAAATTACTCTTCTCATTGTTACAGAATAAGCAACCTGAGTTTGATGTCCCAGCTCCTGAGGAAAAAAATTAAGAATGCCTCCTCCCAGGCCTTAATAATAGATAATAAATTTTATTATATAATAAACTTATATAATGTTTAATTTATAAATTAGGCATAGTAAGAGATAAACAACAGTAACTGATAATAAAATAGAACATCTGTAACAATATATTGATACTGCAACAGTCAATCAATACCCCAGATGGCTACAAGATAACAGGCAGGTAGCATATACACCGTGGATACACTACACAAGAGAATGATTCATAGGTGAAAGAGAAAGACTTCATCACACAGCCAGCAACTTAGTAATTTAGCAAGACCTTATATCAAAGTTACAAATTTTAAAAAGGCTTGGGAATGTGTCTCAGGGCAGTGGCCCTGTGTTCAATTGCCAGTATCACCAAAAAAAAAATTTTTTTGTCATACTTCTCAGAGTGGCAATTTAAAACTTATGAATTATTTCTGAAATTTTCCGCTTAAATATTTTTGGACCATGGTTGACCATGAGTATCTGAAGCTGCAAAAGCGTGAGATCACAGATAAGGTGGGATTACTGTACGTGCTATGGAGATACAAAGATGAAGAAAGCAGGCTTCCTGCCACGAGCCTCACAGCTTCTTCTGGAAAATATGAACATAATACGAGCAGCAGCTGAGAGGTTGGTAGTGCGATCATACAGACTCTAAAGAGAAAGTTGCATTTAAACTTTGCAGAGTGAGCAATAGGTTTACCTTTGTAGAAATAAGGTGTACTGATGATACCCACACAGGAGGGATGAGATGCAACAGCACACAAAGAAAGGAAGGGGCCACGCCATGGTGCTGTGTGTCCCACCAGGGAGTCTAGACTAGTACAATCCCAGGTGACATTAGACTCCAGGGCACAGGACCCTGTCAGCAGGGACAAGAGGCTGCAGGCAGAGACCAGTGCTGCGGTCACTTGAGTGAGTACGGGGAGGATGGAGTGGCCCTCTGCAGGACTGCAAGGTGAGATCTGTAGAGTCTGGGACTCTGGAGTCACGGGGCCTGAAAAATAGGTACTTGAGGATGACTCTGTGTCCCCCAAGTGTCTTGCAAGGACTGATGGTACCCAGAGAGGCGTAGCCAAAGAGAGCATGGTAGGTGTGGCACAGAGTGTCTCCCTCTGGTCAGGCTGCTGGAACAAACGCTCAGGCTGGGTGATTTCCAGACAGCAGACATGCAGGGCTCGCAGTTCTGGAGACTGGGAAACCTAACGTGGACCAGGTGAGAGATCTGTCCACTGCAAAGATGGTGCCTTCGACCACTCCTAACATGACAGAAGACAGCTCTCCGGACCTTAATCCCACTCACCTTCTAATCTTGTCGCCTTGGCGACTGGGTTTCAACATGTGAATTGGGTCGGGGCAGGGTGGGGAGGGCCACAAACTTTCAGGCCCTAACAGGGAAGGGAAAGTCACGGATTCTCCTGTGGACAGTTAGATAAGATGAATTCCTGTGAAATATCCAGGTGGAGATGCCAGGCAGCGTGTTAGAAATTTGAGGCTGTTATCTTGATAGAAGTTGGGGGCTGAAAGTTATAAATGACAAACTATCAGTGTGCATGTGGAGAGTATTTAAAACAGATGAGTCCTATTTTTCCTGTGAATGAGAAGGTGGAATTTTTTGTATGGGGCTTGGGGCCACTGGGAAAGCAGAACCCCCAGGACAGCCACTCTGCCTGTGTTCTACCCAACTCTGAGTGCCATTCCCATAGAGTCATAGCTCTGGATGTATGGCACACACGGGCATGTGCACACACACACACACACACACACACACACACACACACACACAGAGATTTTGGAACATCTATTATAATCAAAAAGATAGGAAATGAATTTATTTGTAATTCCCAGCTGCTCGTTTCAACATGAATTTGACCTGGTCTCTCTTTTTATACTGTAAGGTATGTTAATATAAATCAGGAGCTAGCCCACTTCGACCCACTGACAGTCTATATAAAGTTTTGTTGGAACATGGCTATGTTCATTTGCCTATGGCTACCTTGTGCTACAACAGAGTTGAGAAGTTGTATTACAAACAGTATGACCTGCAAAGCCTTAGGTATTTACCATTTGCCCTTTAGAGCTGGCAAAGTCTTCTTTATAATCCAAAACATAGAACATGTTTACCTACATTTTTTAAGGAGAAACATGCCTCATTGCTTCTGAATTTTAACCAATGCCTGGTAATTATGCTGTTTGCCCACAGGGGAGGGTGCTAGTTGCTACAATTATGGGCAATTAGAAACAATTACAGTGTCATAGAGTGATTTTATTAGACTTAATAGAAATAGATTGATTTCATGAGAAAAAAAATTATAATTCTCAATTATTTATATCTGTAAACAATCTAGAGGCCATTCTCTAGATATGTTAAATCTTTACATATGCACAAAAAATAGAATTCACCTAAATCCAAGTAAGTGGTCTCTGTCCCCAAGCCCCAGATGTTTACATTCTTCCTAGAGCCCCATCATTTACCATCATCCTTCAGTGCTGCACACTGAAAACAAATAAAATCCTTTTCCAAACAGAGAGGCTGGATCCTTCATTCCAGCCCGGCACCAGGCTCATCCCTGGGATCGTCCTCTGTCACCAAAGGCTTAGAAGTCACCCTCTGACAGCAGGCCCCAGAGAAGTAAATCATAGTGTGCACACGTGCAAAAGAATGCAGGCCAGCCAGTTCCGTATTCACGGGGGAAGAGAATGGAACAAACGGCCATAGGTGGGGGTGACTGAGAGTCCTTTTCCCAGGGTTGTGCATTTGGCATCATTTTTCTTCTTTTTGTCTATTTTGGCAAATAGCGAGTGAACCAATGCTATGTGACTGCGCAGGTCTGCTGTTGTAGGGGAAAGCGTAAGTGATTTTGTCTGTCTCTCCCGCGTTCCCCTAGGGGAGGTGGACTGTAAAGAGATCGGAGACTGTGTTCCTGGACCTGGAGCCACATCCACAGACTTGTGCCTGCCCGCCCTGGATTACCTCCGGCGCTGTTCACAGGTACGGGGCGAGGCCTACACTCAGCTCCGAGCCCCAAAACATGCCTCAGAGGATAGTCACCAAATATGAGTGGGTGTCTTTTGCAGAAGCCCAGGAAAGTCACTTTCTGCTGTTTCTGAGGAGTTTAGCACTTAGACTTGAAGTATACGTTTTCCATGAAGGAAAATAATAGACACAACACATAGTTAGACCCAGAGAGCTCTGAGACTTCTCATTCCACTCAGACACGTGAATTACCGTGATCTCTGTCTTTCCCTGAGCTCACTGGGGAGGAGTCACGAGAAGACTTCCTACTGGCACTAGAAAGTGGAGGGCGGGGCCACATAGAAAGGGACATGTCCAGTGAAGATCTAGTAAAGAAATCGACCACTTACCAAAGTGAACAGTGACCCTCAAGTGTTGGATTTGCTTTGTTCTTATCTGCCTCAAATTCGGAGCAAGCAAGACAGCACTCCCTCCCCGAGGTTCCTCTGCCCCGATCTGTAAAGTCCTCCTCAGAGGTCTTCCTCTTGGCTCCTTGCTGTGTTCCCGGCTTCTCCTGGCTCTGTCTAGCTCTCTGTCCATGATTTCAGGAAAGAGATGGCCCTGACTTCTCCTACCAGGTCCCATGACACCCTTCCGCCCTCAGATTTCTCCCTGTCACTCACAGGGCTCTGGCCACACCAACTTTCTGCCGTGCCTTATCTTCCAGATCATAACGGAAATGTCCCGCCTCAGAGACCAGGGCCACAGGACCTACCATCTCCCTGCCAGCATTCTCCATGCCCCACTGTCACTCTTGTACACTCCTATAGCTTTCATGTCAGAAATTTTATTTATTCTTCCTGAAAGGTCTGTGGTTTGTAAGACTCAGGGGGACAAGAATTTCATCTGTCTTGTTCACAGCCATTTTTCTGCCTCCTAGAACAATGTGGGCCTGCAGGCACAATTCTATGCCATGAAGCTGTAAGGAATCCGGCCACTCTTCAGCCCTGCATGTCCCATCTTGCCTGCCGATTTCTCCAGTTAGTCTCATGGCTGTTTCCTTAGAGACTGGGTCAGGGAAGGGGAAGCCAGAGCCTGACAATCCGTTTGCCTACAGTCTCACTTTCCAGGGATTCCCCATAGGCAAAAGTTCTTGACATGACCGTGGGTCCTTTATTTAACAGGGTTAAGAAAGTCTATAAAACTCATGTAACTAAGACACTCAAGAAGTATCCTCTACCTTACTGTCAACATTAACTGCTGTTTCATCTGCTTTGTGGGATGTCTGTCTCCTGTAAGCTACCTTATAAATCCAAGTCACAAACGACTAACTTTAAAACTTTCATACGTTGGGAGCTTTTCTAGTTTCCTTTGTCCCCTTTATTACTATACTGGTACATAGTTTTATTGTCCTCTAACAACCTGAGTTCTGCTTTTGCCAATATATAATTGCAGTATTGGGGTTTTTCCCCCCCCTAGTTACTGGCCAAGATCTACAAAATGCCCTTGAAGCCGATATTCCTGATTGGGCGACTTGCCAGCTTGCCTCGAAGGCTTCAGGAGCAGTCAGCAAGCAGTGAAGATGGGATTGAATCTGTCCTGGCTGATTTTGATGATGACACTGGTGAGTTAACTGACTGGATTAAACCAGGTTACTTGCTATGTTCACAGTCCCAGAAGCTTAAGCCATAAATTAAGTAGCTTACAACTCATGAAAGTAACTATCCTTTTTTGTTATTCTTATAACAAGTTTAACTAAAGTTACCATGGACTGTCCAAAAACATCACTTTATGAGCAATGCCTCTAAACCCAAGTTTTTTAGATGTACTTTTGCAGAGTTCTCTAAATACAGTTTCAAACTCTGAATTATCTTGAATCTAGCAAATTGGAATGAAGTTGCATTAGTGCATTGGTG
Organism: Hystrix cristata; assembly: GCA_004026905.1. Taxonomy (NCBI): domain Eukaryota; kingdom Metazoa; phylum Chordata; class Mammalia; order Rodentia; family Hystricidae; genus Hystrix; species Hystrix cristata. The sequence continues at coordinate 66,666 of PVJO010001641.1, read as the reverse complement.
CCTAAATTGGCTAGTAACTGTCTTTAATAGCTTTTAGGAAACACAATGATCATATGTTTACTTCCTGGAGGACTACTTACTTGGTTAGAGATGAGTGACATTAAGTCGTTACTGAAGAGAAAGATCTATAACTAGTGAGGCTGATGGCTTGCAAAAATAATTTTAAATAATTTGTTTCAAATTAAGATCCCTGTAATCTCTTCCGAATCAGAGTTTAATCTAGTAACACTGGGTAATTTTCAGGTAGAGTAATTCATGTTCATGCCTACCATCTTTCGATAAGAATAATTTTTACTTACCCATATAATTATAAGCAGAAGCTAGGGTTGATTATCTGTAATCTAATATAGTCTTTTAGAAGAGTTATAAATGTGTATGTATTGCAGTGAACATTTCTTTCTCGTTTGTACAAAGCATTATTTTTTTTTTCTAGGAGGTGCCTTATCAATAAAGTTCAGCCAAGCACCGATCTAGAATTTCCCACGTTAGCAATGTATCAAGGAGTTTAAAGATGTAATTATGAAACATAGTAGATCAGAGAAAAGAATGAAAGCAAAAGCTTTAAGTTAGTATTAAAAGCTGAGCAAGGTTTGGGGATGTAATTCCGGGGTAGAGCACTTGCCTACTATACACAAGGCCCTGGGTTCAATCCCCAGCACGACCAAAAAAAAATACTATAAACAGTTCTCAACATTGATATAGTCTCAGATATTATTCCTCTGACTTCCAAAGGCAAATGATTATTTTTTTACCCTTTCTGGAAATTTCAAGCATATACAGAACTGGAAAGAATATATAAAATGTACACGTATCATGTTTCCCAAAAGAATAAGACCTGACTGGAAAATAATCAGCCTTGAAAACTATCGATCAAAAATGCCAGCCCCAGTCAGCCTATCCTTGCCTTGCCTGGCTTACAGAGCCGTCACTAAACCAGAGAAAAAACAGAATGGGGACCCGATGCTATGTGACTGAGCAGGGCTGCTGCTTTAAAGGGAAAGCATGGTGAGAAGAAACAAACAATACAGGGACATACGGCAAACTACGAAAACTAGACAGAATGGTGTCCCCTACTCGCAACGACTATCAGTTTATAGACGGTCTCAGATAGTGTATATTTTCCTCCCTGTCTCTCTCTCCCTCTCCCTCTCCCCCCATCCCCCTTTCTAAATCAGTTTAAGGCAAAACATGAAATGTTATAGCATTTTTTTAATCTGTAAATGTTTCAGTATGTATCCTTGGGAACAGAGGTCACGTGTATTTCCCCCGTTAGTCCTTCTTTGTGTGTTCTTTGCCTGATGTAAAAGTCCAGTCAATATAAGCGCTAATTAACATAAGAAAAGCAGACAGCATGGCGGTGCTTACCTGTGATCTCAGCACTCTGGGAGGCCGGGGCAGGAACTGCAAGTTTGAGCCAAGCCTGGGTAATTTAGAGACTTAGTAATAGCAATGCCCTGTCAGAGAGAGGGAGAAGGACCGAGGGCTGGGGGTGCAGCTTAGTGTGAAGGCCTGGGGTTCAGTGTCTAGGAAGGAAGGAAGAAGGGAGAGAGAGAAAGGAGGAGCTTAAAAGTTTTGCTAAATTTATATGCACATGAGGACCTTCACAAGAGGGAAGCCTGAAGAAATGACCATAGCTTGATGCTTTTATACATCTCAGACAACACATAATACATTTGTGAAGGAGCGACGGGACAAACAGACCTCTAGGCTAGAGTAGTTATGCCAGGGATAGTACTAAGAGAGGGATGGGGCAGTGTGGACACTAGTGGAAGATAAGGGTTACTTCAGCTACTTTGTTCAGGCATAGTTCCAATAACCAGCATAGTCGTGATGACCTAGTTCCAATAACCAGCCTCTAGATCGGGGCTATTTTCCTGCCTCAATCAGGGAAGGATGTAAGAATCTTTACGTCATACTTGCCTGCAGGGAAAGACAGACCAGGTCCTATCGGAAATCACAGTCCCTCAGGTGATTTGAGCTCACAATGCCAGTCTAGCAATTTGGCATATCTTGAGACAGCATGCATCTGACTCCTTCACCCACCGACGTAATCACAACATTCTGACCATACCTGAAAATAAAAAATAACGTACAGCAGATTAGAGGTCGCCGGGGCTGGAGTGAGGGAGGGGCAGCAGCTGCTCAGAGGCTGCAGAGTGTCTGGATGGGGAGATGAAAAGGTTTTGGAAACCGCAGTGATGCATGTCATTAACACCGTGCACTCGCACATATAAAAATAGCTAAAATGGCTTGTTATATATATTTACAATACAATCATTTTTGAAACGACTAAAGTGGTAGAACTAAAAGAATATTTTATTCTTTTCCATCATTAACTCCAAGGAATCCGGCAGTCATTTCGGTGTATACATCACATCACCTTTTTATGAAGGGGGCGCAAGGAAGAACTTTGAGCGTTTGGTTGGCTCTCGCAACAATTCTTCACACTGTTTGACTGCGTTGCAGACAGGTCTGCTTTCTGGTCTCCAGGTCTGATAGAAGTCTGGATCATCCTGTTGGAGCAGCTGACGGCCGCTGTGTCCAACTGTCCACGCCAGCACCAGCCGCCGACCTTGGATTTACTCTTTGAGCTGTTGAGAGATGTTACCAAAACGCCTGGTAAATATTTCTGTGTCTGATTTGGGAGGAGAGTTGTTATACACGGACCTTTTTTTTCAGTTTCCCTGTGGATGTCAGTATGTTTTTACTCTTTCCTAGACCTAATTTAAAGCTTTACACATTAGAGATGGTCGATCAGTGTTCGTTGCATGGCGACAGTGGAGTGATGTTTGCCATATATCCCTGTATTGTTTATGTTTCTTCTTACCAGTCCATATATGATGTTGCTGGTCGGGTAGTTGGACCATGTTGGCACCCTACATTAGTCAGGCTGACTCTGGACCCACCTGTCCTTGTCTCTATACACCAGCCGGTTCCACCATGTTCCATGCTCACAGCCCGCCTCCTCGGCCGGGTCTTTGGGTACCTGGTCTGGGCCACAGGCCATCAGCAGGGCTCTCCCGGTCTACCACGGACATGAACACACCACTCACAGGTTCACGACAGGGCATCTTGTTTGCAGAAAGGTCATGGATGATTAGAATTGGAGGGAAAATGTAGCACTTAGCTAGTACAGGGAATTACTTACCTAGTACAGCGAATTAATCAAATTTGGCATACATATTTCTTTATTCCAGTTTTCCCAAGGTCAATGGAATTTTTTATAGAAATGCTAGTTTTTACTAATAGAATCAGAATGCTAAATGAAACCACTAGTTAGTTCCACAGGGAGAAAAAGGGCTTATGTTCATTGTTATGGTGACTTGGTATCTGATACTGTTTGAAAATCCACAGCGAAATTCATACTGGAATTATTTCTGAAAAAACACTGTGGCTGCTCTCACATGTTAGAAAATTAGAAGCCTTCTAATAAAAAAAAGTATTTTATAGAATTAATTATGGGCCACTATTTCTAAATCTATCTCTCTGGTAAGTACCATTTTCTGTTTTCACATTAATTCCCACTACTTATGTATGAAGATCATTTAACCTAATAAATCTCCTAGTAATCTATCATCTATGAATTAACCATAATGAATAAAAAATGTATATGTGTTTGTTGAAACATCTTGAATGCTTTTAAAAGATTATGAACACCTTAAATGAGAAGCAGATAAGTAAATTATGATAAAGAATACAAATATTCTTCAGGTATTAAAATTAATGTTTATGAATAATATTTAGTAACAATTGTTTATAAGGCATTATGTTAAAGTTTATATATAATGGAGTGCAATCTCACCTATATAAATGAAATTTTATACACTTATAAATATACACATTCAAAAACCACTGGAAAGAAATATATCAAAATGTGATTCCATCTGTGGGTAAGGTTTTTCTTTCTCTATAATCTCTTGTAATTTATGTGTTTGTTGTAAAAAGGATACCTTGCTCTTAAAGTAAGAATTTTTCAATCTATTAACACTCCTGTAAGCAGGGACAAATATTTTTATAGCATTATCTACAAGCAAAACATTAAACATCTTACATGTCTTTCAGTAAGGGAATGGATGAATTGTTTCATACACATACAACGGAAATACTATGTGGCAATAAAAATAAAGAATGTCTAAATTTGCTGATCAGTCTGTAAACCAAAGCTTGTATTATCCCATTTAGACAAAAGTAGCTTTAAAAACTTGAAGCCAGTGTGACAACAGTTACAGTCCCAGCTACCTGGGAGGCGAAGGTAGGATTATTGCTTTGGCCCAGAGGTTCTGGGCCAATCTGAGTAACACAATGATACCCTGTCTGTTGATTGACTGATCGATCGATATATTTCTTATGTTCCATTTAAATATATCATTCTAAAAGGCTGTTTTATTATGTATGTATCTGTGTTTTTACATCTAAGTACCAAGAGTTGCTCAAGTGATACTTTAGCTTTATTGATACTTGGGTTTTTGGTAAAAGCGTGTTCATATGGTACTTGCATAACTAAAATCATGCAGAAACAATAAAAATGCCACCAATTTTCCCCAATCACAGGAAAATTCTTTTTCCCTGCGCCTTCTCAGGGAATGAGGATCTCTTTCGAAAGAGACGCACGATGCCACACGCTGGCAAGATCTTTCTTCAGGAGGTCTCAGCTCCAACCCCGCCCTTTCTTTGGCAGGACCGGGGTTTGGCATCTACGCAGTCGTCCACCTTCTCCTTCCCGTGATGTCCCTGTGGCTGCGCCGCAGTCACGAAGACCATTCCTACTGGGACGTGGCCTCTGCGAACTTCAAGCATGCCATCGGCCTGTCGTGCGAGCTGGTAGTGGAGCACGTCCAGAGCTTTCTGCACTCAGGTAGCCATCAGGACAGAGCAGGTTGTTCTGGGAATTCCACAACAGACAGCGCCATTGCCTAGAAATGCTTGAAGGACGCCTGATGTAAAAACCACGGTCCTGGGGATTATTAAAACAGCTACACGATCAGGGCCAGCCATCTAGTAGTATATTATCAAGGGGAAAATTGATACTCATGTGTCCTCTACAAAATTATCAAACAGAATACGTGTAGCTGAAAATAAAATTCCCATTAAGCAGGTCTAGCATAGATACGCATTAGGAAAGGAAAGGCAAGTTCGAGTGCATAATAAACTAAAAAAAAGAATAAACACTGCTGTAGTTATGGAGTAGGAAGGGGGTGTCCCGTTATGGTGCTTTGTCCGGGGAAGCTACGTGAAGGAGGCAGCGTTTTAGAAAAGGCTTCAGTTACGGGGCCAGAACTTGCTTAACAGGCTAAGGATGAAGAAAAGGTTTTAGGACTGTGGCACTTTGAAAAAGATGTGGCAGTGTCGGGTGGAGAGTATGGTGAAATCAGCAGATGGAGGAGGACACAGGCGAGAACACGTGGCTGCTTTGGTGCGAGTGGATCTACATTTGTGAAATGCAGATTCTTAGTCATGATCTGCCCTGAGAGAAGCTGGCAGTTGGGAGCAGGAGAAACAAGGCTGCTGGACACAGAAGTTAGAAATAGAAGGGAAGACATGTATGAATTGCAGATGAGAGAGAGAAACTAAGAACATTGACCTGGAGGGCGAGTCACAAAGCAAAGATAAGAAACTAAGTTCAATAAGAACAAATTTGCCTCTCGAGGATTCTCTTGAAAATTGCTTCAGTGGCACTGCAAGGACTCGGGGGAAGAAAATGCAGATTCAGGCCTTAAAGTAGGCAAATAGAATGAGCTTTCTGGAAGCCTTACTCCCTTAAGTCAGAGTAGTCTGCAGACAAAAACCAGACAGACAAGCGTGAAGAAGGGGTAGGATTGACTAGAAATTTTGTTTCCAAGAGCATTTAAATTGATTTAATTTGGCTATCAGTTGGAAGGGAAGTATGTTTTAATTTTCTTTTTTGTAAGAATTTAAATTTTTTTTACTCACTACCATTCAGGCTATATAATGTGTTCTATTTTGTTTAAGAGGATAATTATATGCTGAACTTTGAAAAATGTACATCAACATACAAAAGTCAGATATCTCATACGTATGTAGATATGGTTGAAACAGCTACGATTGGCTGCAAATCCAACAAAAGTTTTACTAGGAGATTTGAGGGTATTACCGGTTTCCTCATTGTTCCCTTGTTTCCCAGGTATGTATTTATCGTCACTCAGACTTTCATCTTTTGCTATAGATGGCCATTTCCTCCTGTTCCTTCACACAGAGCTAAGTGACACCTGGACTTTGCTTCTTCCTGTAGACATCAGGTACGAGAGTATGATCAACAGCATGCTGAAGGACCTCTTTGAGCTGCTGGTGGCGTGTGTGGCCAAGCCCACAGAGACCATCTCCAGAGTGGGCTGCTCCTGTATTAGGTGAGCAGAGGCTCCCTGGCTTTCCACAAAGCTCAAGGCTTTATTACCAAATCCAAGGAAAGTAAATTATCTTTTGCAGTAGCAGTCCACTTTTTGGCTTGGTTTTTATAAGCAAAAATGACCTCTGTGAATAATGACTGTGTGCTAATAAGTCTTTGTTTCAGTGTCCAGTCGGCAAATATTGCGTAATGCATTTTACATAGTACTCCAGGGCGTAGAATGTGATGTCAAATAAGATCCCAATTCAAAATGATGTAACAGAGAGAGGCTCCCATAAAAATGGCAATCACAAGGAGGAACTGATAAATGCCAAGAACGAACAGGGAGGGGGAGAGGGGAGTGGGATAGTAGGAGTGAAACTTGGCAAGGTCCTCCAAGGTGAGCCAGCCTTCGATAGGTGGGGACTTCCCAAGCAGGAGAACAAAATGAGCAAATTCCTGGAGCTAAGAAGGGCAGACGACAATAAGAGGGGTTTTATTCTGTTTGTGTACGTTATTATTTGGAGACAAGCAGTGGGAAAGGGGGCTAGAGTGGAGAAATCAGTGCAGAACAGTCACATGTTCAAGTCTGAGTTTGAACATCGGCCTATTTGAATTCCGGACCCTTTGCTTTGTGGACAAATGGCTGAGGAAATGGTACCCTAAAGGTGGAACCCACCTGCACAGAAGGCAAGAGTAATAAGCCAGGGCAGAAAGACACACAAGGAAGCTACAGAACGTGACTGCGAGAGTCCACGAGGTCCTGAATTTTGTGGCACCAGAACGTACCGACTCAAGACTTCTCATTTCTCTCGGCAGGTACGTGCTGGTGACGGCGGGCCCTGTGTTCACTGAGGAAATGTGGCGGCTCGCCTGCTGTGCCCTGCAGGAAGCCTTCTCCGCCACACTCAAGCCAGTGAAGGTAGGTTGTGGGAGGAGAGAGCCCAACGCATCTCTTCGTCCTCAGCCCCTTGTGCCATCAAGCTGGCCACCGGGATTCTGCCTCCCTCCTCCTGGCAGGCAGTCACACTTGAAATCTTACGGGGAGGGTGAGGAAGAAGATGCTGGGTCAGGACTTTGTGCCATACACAGCGACAGCGCCAAGTCCCAGGCTGGCCGGCGCCATGAGCTGGGATGCATCCAGTGAACTGCACCTGCTGTGTCTCCCCAGGACTTGCTGGGCTGCTTCCACAGCGGCACCGAGAGCTTCAGTGGGGAAGGCTGCCAGGTGCGGGTGGCGGCCCCATCCTCTTCCCCCAGTGCCGAGGCTGAGTACTGGCGCATCCGAGCCATGGCTCAGCAGGTAAGGACGGGGCTCTGGGGTGGGGCTTGGCAGCTTGAGGTGCATGCCTGGAGTCCTTCCCACACATGCTGCTCACCAAACTGCCTTTGAGCCACCTCCCGCCACACAGCAAAGTATGCAAATGTCAGAAGCATTTTACTTCTCAGTTCCAAACCTTCCTTCTATGTTCATTCTAGAATAATCTAATTCTTAAAAGTAGTCTACTAATCCAAAGGGGTTTTTTTGGTTTTTTGGGGTGCTGGGGATCGAACTCAGGGCCTTCCAACCAGAGGTATTTTAAATCGTGAGAAATGAAGCCACTTGGCTTGGAGATCCAATAAGCAGTTACTATTTTTTTAGTCACTTGCACCGTTGTCTAGTGGAGTAGCGTGGCCACATCTGTAGGGCTGACAGGAGGGTCCTGATTACTTTCTTATCCCTGCACTGGATATAAAATGATGCCAGACGTCAAAATCGGAGATGATCTTTTTACAAACACAGCGCCTTTTTATTTGCTTTTAATTAATATTAAATGTCAGTGCTGGCTATTTGGACTATAATGAATTGCCATCTGGTAGGAATAGCAGTGTTATTAGTGTTAGTGTCAACAGCCAACATTATTGTGTACTCTGTTCTAATGTTTGCATATGTAATACACATTTATCAATTTATTTAATTGAACAAACACAAGGTAGGAAACCATTATCATCCTCATTGTATACGCGAGGAGCCGGGGCGTTGGGTAAGCTCCTGCCCAGCTGGCACTTGCCCAGCAGCTAACCGCTGGGGAAGGTAGGTGGAAGGTGGAGCTCTGTGCTGTGCCCGCCCACTTTGCAGGTGTTCATGTTGGACACTCAGTGCTCACCGAAGACTCCAAACAACTTCGACCACGCTCAGTCCTGCCAGCTCATCATCGAGCTGCCTCCCGACGAGAAACCAAATGGACACACCAAGAAAAGGTGAGCGGCGCTTCCAGACTTCGTTTATTCCTAGTTCTTGCTTGTTTTCATCTGTGCTTTGACCAGGAATACTGAAAACATGTGTGGGGTCATTTAGCAAAGGTTTTCATAGACACCGTTAACCATCTAACCAACGTCCCTGCATTTCCTATGTATCCTGCCGTTTGAGCTCCCACAACACAGTACCATGCCGTGGGGGACTCAAACAGCAGAAATACATTTCCTCACACTTCTGAGGTCTACTTTTGTTTGGGTGATTGCATCTTTTCTGTATCCTCACATAGTCATTGCTCTGTACAATTCTGGGTCCAAATTTCCTACTAGACTGGGATTCACCCAATGACTTCATTTTGGCTTAATTACCTTTTTAAAAATTCTTTGCTGCAATACAGTCACAATCCGAGATCCCGGCACTTAGGACTTCAACATATAAATTTGTTGCCCAACATACATAGCAAAATGTGTATATATGTGAGGCACAGATTAGATTATTTCAGTGAGAAATACATAACCTTATTCATGAGTAATACTGTTCTCAGGAGCAAAAAGGTTTGGGCCTGACCACAAGAAACTTGCTCTTTTTAAATACTAGTATCTTGTCTAAAAATATTGTTCCTATCTTGGGAGCAGGAAGCAGCGACTGGCATCCCCATTTGAACACACCAACCGTAGCGATGATATTCAGGAGTGCTAGATTGGCACCACGGGCTCCATGTTTGCAGCCTGCCACTACCTCTGATAAAATGGTAACCGGAAGTAGGAGCCTCTGGGAGGAAATTAGGTCATGAAGTTGGGGCCCTCAGGAGTGGGATTAGTGCTGGGAAGAGACCCGAGAGTCCCCAACCCTCCTTCTGCCATGACAGGACACAGCAAGAAGTTGGCTGTCTCCAAATCCAACCCTGCCAGCCTCCAGAAGTATAAACAATCAGTCTCTCGTTTATATGTCACGCAGTCAATGGTGTTTTGTTATAGCAACGTGAGCTAAGAAAGTATTTATGGGCTCTGGGTGATTTATTCATCAGTCAACTGGTCTGGGAGCAATTTGATTAATATAACAAGTGAGTGAAACTTTCAGGTATTCATTTTTCAGTCAAGTGTTTGGTACATACAAGAGAATGTGTGGAATATTCAAACGTTATGAAGCATGAATAAAAATTAAAATAACTATAAACTTGCCACATAGTTTCCAAAATAGAACTTTACCAATAGCTTGTATGTTCCCCCATGCCTGCCCACCACTAGTTTATAAGTATTGGTCATTTTTAATCTGTTTTACAAACCAAAGATTGCACAGTCACTTCACATCTTTACACACTGGTCTGCTTGGAATTTCACTTCTTTCTCTATCTTTTTTTAATTTTCTATTTTAAGACAGGGTCTCACTAAGTTGCCCAGCCTGGGCTCAAACTTGAAATTCTCCTGCCTCAGCCTCCTGAGTGCTGGGATTGTAGGCCTATGCCACCATGCCTGGCTTCTTGTTCTACCTCTTGTTCTTTTTTTATATTTCTGGTTTCTATTCAGCCAGTTATTCTTGTTGAAATATTTTCAAAGTAAAAGTAGAAAAAAGGAATAAGAATAATAATAATAGGCTGAATTCAGTCAAACCTGGGCCTTATGCATGTTAGGCAAGTGTTCTGCCTCCGAACTGACCCCAAGCCTACCAGATTCGATGTATAAATAAAACACAGGGAAAAGAGAATAACCTAATACTCTTATGCTGTTGGTTTAAAAGATTTTTTAAAGTTTAAGATTTAAAATACATCAACATGCACCCTAAACTTAGCACTTTTAATAGACATTTACATACTCACTGTTGTTAGGTAAAACAGGAAACCACATTAAATTCTTTAGCCGGTGCCACTGGGCCAAAAGACATTCCGTAACACTATGTAAGAGGCCTCAGCCAAACTATTTCATATTCTTGTATGTGACTTTTCTTAAGTATGCTTGTCCAGTTGAAATCTCCCATGGGAAAAGACCTAACCTAAAACCTGACTGTGGCACTTAAATAAAAAGGTATCTGGGGTTTTTTAATAGCATTGACATTGATAGCCCCACACTTTATACAATCTACATAATTGTGATTACAGCTTTAAGACATACTTTAAAGTGGGAATCTGTTTATCACTCTGATACTTACATTAGCATGTTTCAAATTAACTCTATGCAATTAACTTTCTTTTTTGTTACCTTTTTGTTGGGGGGGTGCTGGGGCTCAAACTCAGGGCCTTGTGTTTGTGCGGCAAGTGCTCTACCACTTGAGCTAAATCCCCAATGCTGAAATTAACTTTCAATTATCTAATCTAAAGGCCGTCTTACCTTAAACTATGCATCAGAAGCAAGGATGTAGTTTACAGTTTCCATCTTAAAAGTACACAGAGAAGGCTAAACTCTTGGATACAACAGATTGGAAAACATGTTGAAATATTTGGGCGTGATGAATTGGAACATTATTTGATTTTGTTCGAGGTCTTTTCTGTCTCCTGTTGGCATGGATAATTGAAAGTTACATGCCAAGTCATTTCATTTTTCCTGTCTTCCCAAAATTTTGATCTCTTCAATACTGCTTCCTCTTTCCCTTTGTTTTCTTCTTGCTGTATCATTTAGCCAGACATAAGGCAAAGGAGACTTTCTGTCCTAATTTGCCTGCACTATCAGCAGGTAAATTTTGATCCTAAGGCATCAAAGAGAAGATCGTGGCTGAGAAAGACACCCAACAGCTCACACGTGGCTTTGCTTTTGGTGCATGCTGGGAAGTGACTTACTTTCCACCTCTCAGGGAAGGAACAGAAACACCCTGGTGGGCTAAGGGCTTTCTCCCTTCAGACTCACCCTCTGGCTGTGCTTCCTACTCCCCAGGCTGCGAGCTGCCCAGGCTACCTGCACCAGGACAGGCCTGCAGCTGTCACTGGGTGTGGAGCCTTCTCGAGTGCTCCTCTCCCGGACATTTCCTAGAGCACCTGGGACAAGACAACAAACGAGTTACTGCCCTGTCCCTGAAGACGTCGGCGTGTGGTGGGGATGACAGGCAGGTGGGCAGACTTGTGCGATCAGGAAGGATTTCCCCTCTCAGTGAGCCTTCTGTAGCTATGGACTCGAAGTACTAAACCAAATGGATAGTTTTTGGAGCCCTCTTCTTCAGAAGAATGCATATTCTGGTTTCTTAATGCCTTAAGTATGTTTTTTTGTTTGGTGGTACTATGGATTGAACCCATGGCCTTCGCACTGAGCTCTAGTCTTGGTCCGTTTTTTTAATTTCTTATTTTAAGCAAGTTCTCATTGCCCAGTCTGGTCTTAAACTTGCAATCTTCCTGTGTCAGCCTCCCAGAATGCTGGGATTACAGGCACATGCCACTAAACCCAGCTGCTAATGCCTTTTTTTGGTGAGGGGATGATGGGGATCAAACTCAGGACCTTTCACCTGCTAGGCAAGCACTGTAACCACTAAGGTAAATCCCCAGCCTTTTTTTTTTTTTTTTTTTTTTTTGAGACAGAGTCTCAGTATGTACCCCAGCCTGGCCTTGAATGCTCAGTGATCCTCCCGCCTCCACCTCCCAAGTGCTGGGATTACAGGCATATACCACTACACCCAGCTTTTTGCCTTATGTAATTTATCTAAAGTTGCTTAAGTAGGATTTTAAGGAAAGAGAATGAGTTTAGAGTTTTTGTTAAGATGATGAACAAATTCTAGAAACAGTGGCACTGGTTACACAATGTTATGTTTAATATCATGACTTGTACACTTAAAAATAATTAAAATAGTAATGATATTTTTTTTACTGCAAAGTTAAGTGATTTTTTAAAGGTTATTGGTTTTGAATGATAGCCTTTTATTTCTCATCATTGTTGAGAGCAATGTGCTTTCCCTCAGTGACTACCCCATAGAGGGCAAGTCCGCATTTAGATTTATAGAAAGATTTTAATTTTGTCAGGTAAAAAGTACTTCTTCTACTAATTTTTAAAAATTTCAGGGATTGGGGATTTAGCTCAGTGGTAGAGCAGTTGCTTAGCAAGTGCAAGGCCCCAAATTCGATCTCCAGCACCAAAAAAAAATTCAAGGTCATAGTAGGATAAGAATAAAGCAAAAAGTTATTAGCATAATAGTTGACCTACTGAATATTAATAAACCAATATTTTAAATAGTAATTTTATAATTATCCAGAAACAGGAATTCATTGGCCATATAACGACACAAGCTATTTTCACAAAATTCTAACAGCAATGAAAAGCATATGAAACCACAAACCGAAAACCTTACAGGTGAATTAAAATGTTTGGAAAATGTAGCATCTGTGATTAAAGCTGTCTTTTTAGTACAAGAATCAACCAAACGAAAGGGGCTGAATCACCAAAGAGTATCTGAGCATTTACATCTGAAACCAGTGGATCTGGCTTGTGTCCTGTGTGACTCGGGCCTGTCCCTCAGCCAGGGCCTGTCCTCGGGAATCGTCCTTTTCCCACCTCCCCTTCCCATATAGCTGACCTGAAGAGCATCTCCAGGAAGCTTGGTGATCATCCACGGAGTCCCATGGCCACATCTGTGGACAGGAAATTTGAATGCAAGTCAGTGCTACTTTCGCACCTCCCTTTCTTGGCAGAAGGCTGTGGTTTCCACTGTCACATATTTCCTAACTTTGCAATGTTAGCACCCTAAAACCTCCAGCATTAAAACACCCCAGAATTTGACTCTCTTCTCTTGCACATGCAGCCAGACATCAGGATGGACACAGACACACCTACAGCATTATTAACCTTATTCCTGGAAAACTGGTTTGCTACCAAAGGCAGCCTCCAATACGACTTCAGAACACTTTGGGTGATGGGAACAGGGTACTTACGATTGATAGCACTCAGAATTTCTTACTCTTGATCTTTTATTACTCATAGCTAGGAAGGAAAATAAAAGGTATATCTCATAATTGTACCTGTTTTAAAATTTTTTTTATAAAGTTTGATGAAAATTGTTAAATGAGTAGTGTAACTTACCTTCTAGAGCATGTGGATTTTAGAAAGTGCCGGAATTCTCCTAAGTATGACTAAAATAGAAGTTTGCCTTATTTTAAAGGAGGAACTGGAATCTAGGTAGTTTCGTGTTGCAGCTACTCTGAAATGGATAAAGTCTGCGTCACTGTGAGTGACCCAGAAGGCAGAAGACTATTAACCAGCCCCTTGCTTTTGTTTGCAAGCGTCTCTTTCAGGGAAATCGTGGTGAGCCTGCTGTCACATCAGGTGCTGCTCCAGAACCTGTACGACATCCTGCTGGAAGAGTTCGTCAAAGGCCCTTCTCCTGGGGAGGAGAAGACGGCCCAGGGGCCCGACGCCAAGCCGGCCGGCTTCCTCAGGTACATTTCCATGCAGAACCTGGCGGTCATCTTCGACCTGCTGCTGGACTCCTACCGGACGGCGCGAGAGTTTGACACCAGCCCGGGGCTGAAGTGCCTGCTGAAGAAGGTGTCCGGCATCGGGGGCGCCGCCAACCTCTACCGCCAGTCTGCCATGAGCTTCGACATTTACTTCCACGCCCTGGTCTGCGCCGTGCTCACCAACCAAGAAGCCGTCACCGCCGAGCACGTGAAGAGGGCCCTTTTTGAGGACGACGAGAGGAGCACGGACTCTTCCCAGCAGTGCTCATCGGAGGACGAGGACATCTTCGAGGAGACGGCCCAGGTGAGCCCCCCGCGAGGCAAGGAGAAGCGGCAGTGGAGGGCGCGGACGCCCTCGCGCAGCGCGCAGCCGGTCAGCAATGCCGACTGGGTCTGGCTCGTCAAGCGGCTTCACAAGCTGTGCATGGAGCTGTGCAACAACTACATCCAGATGCACCTGGACCTGGAGAGCAGCGCGGAGGGGCCCCCGGCGCTCGAGAGCGGCCCCTTCTTCATCCTCCCCTCCTTCCGGTCCGAGTCGTCCACCCCGTCCACCGGCGGCCTCTCTGGGAAGGACACACCTTCCGAGGACGACCGGAGTCAGGTCCGGGAGCACCCGGGCGAGGGTCTGGGCCTGCGGGCGAGCAGCGGGGACGCGCTGATACTGCCCCCCAGCCCCAAGGCGGAGAGGAAGGACGCCGGCCGGAAGAAAGAGTGGTGGGAGAGCGCGGGCCACAGAATCTACAGCATGGCAGCCGACAAGACCATCTCGAAGCTGATGACGGAGTACAGAAAGAGGAGGCAGCAGCACAGCCTGGCCGCCTTCCCCAAGGAGGCCAAAGTGGATAAGAAGGGAGAGCCGCTGGGGCCCAGGGGGCCGGCCTCCCCGCTGCTTCAGCGGCCCCAGCACCTGATGGACCGAGGGCAGATGCGCCACTCCTTCAGCGCCGGCCCCGAGCTGCTGCGGCAGGACAAGAGGCCCCGCTCGGGCTCCACCGGGAGCTCCCTGAGTGTCTCGGCGAGAGACGCCGAAGCGCAGATCCAGGTACCTCTGGGGACGCGGGAGGGAGGCCAGCAACTACCAGGCGTGTCCCCCTGCCGGGCAGGCACAGACTCTAAGGTTTGCTGGACACCAGAGGAGGTTATACTCCAAGCTACCTGCACAGTGAGAACGCTGCTGAGCCCAAAACGTGGGCTCCGCTTCTGTCTATACATCAGAAACCATTGCTCTGTGTTGTAATACATACGACTGAGAATTAGGGACTCATGTATTGAAGACAATGCTAAAGCCTCCAAAATGGACAGGTTTTAACGGGCACTGAGTCTTTGGCTTGTCATTTGAAGACAGCACTGAGAAATTCTATTGTTCTGAAGCATTATGTAAAGCAAAAGGCAAAGTGACTATTATGTTGTGGGTAGAGTGACGGGTTGTTCTCACTGCCAGTCTTTCTTACCCATCCTGAGCACATGAAAATTCTCCTTTAGGGGGTGCAGAGTGTGCCTGTTCATCACATGTTTAATATCTGTAGTTCTATGGCACATCAAAAAAATGAGTTCACGAGGCAAACAGCATTGGTACTGTTTCGTTCAGTTTGAAATGAGATAGGAACACAGAAAATGAAGGATTTTGAGAAAGTTCTTTAAAAAGAATCTGAATGCTTGTGTTAAACTGTAGATTCCTGTTACAGGTATAGTACATTGGAAGATCTGGAAGCCAGGGCTCGTGTGAACCTACCCAATAATGTATTCCAAACATCAAATTTGGAATTAGCATGAATCTCGTAAGATGCCTTATTTTCCTCAAAAGCATCTTAAACATAGATGTAAACTTCATAATACAGAGTCTGAAAAATTATTCTTTAAAATTCCCAATCACATTGAGACGTATAGTTATTCTTTAGCAGATCAGTGTCTTGGCCAACCATATATCTTAATTGCTTTTTCATGCCTTGGGGTTTTCCGTGATGGTATAAAAAGTTACCTTAAATTAAATCACAACTATTCCAAGAAATGTAGGTATTGTAAGGCTGCTGAAGTATCACATGGTCTATGGAAATTTCATTATGAGAAGGCAAGAGTTTTTTTAATCTAAGGAATAAATAAGATTTTAGCAGTAATTGTGAAGTTAAAACCACACAGTTATAGGCACATTAAATTATTAAAGAGCAGTTTATTATAGCTAAGGCCTGAGAAAAACCATTTGCAGATTGGCAGAGCTTAACCACACTGCCCAGTAAAAGCATGAGACAGCCAGTAATTCTCCTGCATCCTTTCTCTCAGGCGTGGACCAACATGGTGCTAACAGTCCTCAACCAGATCCAGATCCTTCCGGACCAGACCTTCACTGCCCTCCAGCCCGCAGTGTTCCCGTGCATCAGCCAGCTGACCTGTCACGTGACCGACATCAGAGTTCGCCAGGCTGTGCGAGAATGGCTGGGCCGAGTGGGCCGTGTCTATGACATCATTGTGTAGAAGACTCAAATTCCATCCCCAAGAATGTACGATGTCGGGGTCAGAGTCTGCCCGCTGATCTAACTGATGGTATTTCCCCACCACCAGCCCCACGTAAAGTAGGTCTCAGAGAGTAAGGTCAAAAAGCCTTTCCAACCACTCCCTATTGGATCAGCCTTGCCTTGGACCCTTCTGGACACCAAGGTGGCATCCGGATGACAAAAATTGTCTTCTGATCTTGCACATTATTACAGAAGATTTTACATTCCTTGATACATTTCTAAATCTTGAAGTTTATTTCCAAGTGCTTTTGCTTGCAATGTTGTCCCCAAATGGATCATTTTCAAAGACCACTCCTTTGAAAACACTACACAGATCCATTGGAGCCATCATTTTAAAGGTAAATGCAATTCCTAAGGAACCACGTGCTGGTAAGTCGAGCTGATGTAGAAACACTCATATCTAGTACCAGACATTGTTAGTTGGAAGAAAGTTTATATTATGATTATGGGTTGGCTGGGAAGGAAACAGCTACAAAAAGGTATTTTTCAGTGCCGCGATCAAGAACGAGATGATTTCTGCTGTGAAATAGTCCAGAACATTTCCACATTATTTCTAAATTGTTAAGATTTTCAGGTTAACATTCAGTCGCTTCCCCCATGTAAGGTACTGTCGTGCCTTTATTTCTCTGTTTCTAAAGAAAGAAATTCTTTCCTGGCAGGGTTGTGAGTCTGGCTTGGCAGCCTTTAACACGAAGGATCTCGTGATACTAGCTGATGCATCTACTGTTAAGAGACAACAAGGAAAGGAAAGAAAAAAGGTGCCTTAGTCCTTTGTTGCACACACATTTCTACGCCCCACAATTATCTGAACCTAAGGTCTAGCACTCGGTTTTTAGGAGAACCAAATATTACGATGTAACTCCTTTTATGTCAGTATCCTTGGAGGAAGGAATTTGGAGTCCTTCTCACACTGAGCAGACTTCTCAGGGAAGGGGGCAGGGAGTGTGGGGTAGGGAGACAGCCGGAAGGGTGGGAAGGGGATCGTCATCTCCAGTCGTGAAACATGAAATTAGAAACAAGCTCTAGTCTCAGAAGGAAAGACAAAACGACAAAGAGACACAATGAACTTGAATAGAAAATTATTTTTTTCTATTTTTTTTATAAAGTCCTTTTATTTGGACCAATATTTTAAGTGGATAGTTCTTTCCCCGAGTATTATTAGAAAATGAATTTGAAAAACCCTTACCTTATTGTAGTATGTGTGTATATCCTCACGCTCGCTCACTCTCTCACTCTCGCTCGCTTGCTCTCTCTCTTGCTCTTGCAATCTCTCTCTCTCTCTCTCTCTCTCTTTTGTACCAGGCTGGGGACTGAACTCAAGGCCTCATTCAGGCTAAGCACGCAGTCTACCACTGAGCTACACCCCCAGTTCTTACTACAATGTATTTTATATTTTGCACTTTATAATAATGATTGAACCGTCTCACACAAGCCCACTTATATACATTCTAGGGAGTAGAGTTAGTTGCTAAAGCATACATGCTAATTTCCCAGCACCTAAAAATGTATTCATGTGTCATCCTTTAAAAACAAAAATAAAACGTCAGTTTTTCAGTATTAAAGTAAGACTTTGAAATGGATTATGCTTAATTCAGAGATAGTATTCATCAACTTGGCCTTCCTTGAGAACAATGCAGCTATCAGCAAGTCAGAATAAGGCAAGGTTCTCTAATTTAGTAAGATCACCATAAAGAAAACCTTCATATTCACTACTCCTCTAGAAAGCACCACCATATCCAGAGATTTTTCTAGTTCCGTATAACATTCTCTTTGCCTTCAGTTGTTTCCCCCCCCCACTGGACAATAATTCACGTTTAGAAACAGATCATCTATTTGTTATCCCAGTAATTCATTGCCTATTAAGAACAAAGAGCTGTATTCTTATCTATAACTTTTGAATCGTTATACTTTGTGAAACTGAAAGTAGTGTAGACTGTTTTTTTCCAATGAAAGGAGTACACTATGGTTGTTTTCTTATAGCTTTTCCAAGGCTCAAGCATTCCACAGTTTATGGGTGGAGGTCAATGAAGCAGAGCAGAGAAATAGAGTACTTATGAAATGCTTATTTGTAGCAACTTTTCATAAAGTATGCAAATTCAAAGGAAGCCAGTCTCAGGGTATATTCCAGAAGTATGACAGATAATTGTTTAGAAATGAGAATTCATTCTCCCACAGATTCTCTATCATGGAATCGAAGATAGCTAATGTACATCAGTTTCTCCATGGTTTGTCCAAACTGTTCTGAACCAGCCTGATTATGGGCCCCAAGAATAAAAAGATGAGGAAACATACCCAGCTCCTTACCTACAACTTTGTTCTCCAGAGACTTTGGGTACCATCCTATCGTCTTGTTGGCAGTCCCACAGCGCTATTATGCCTAATGGACTCTGAGCTCCAGGCCTATGTGATGTCTGGGCGGGGTGACACACACCTGTAATCCCGGCACTCTGGGAGGCTGAGGCGAGAGGCTCCCAAGTGTGATCGCAGCCTGGGCAATTTAGCAAGATCATGCCCCAAATTAAAAAAAAAAAAAAAAAAGCTGGGGATAGAGCTCTCGGTGTAAAGGTTCTGGGTTCAATCCCCATTACTGGGGAAAAAAAAAGTAGGAATTCAATCTTCAGGGGGAAGGATGGTAATTAATAACACATGGTAGACAATGTCCCCTTCCAGACAGAAAGTCCCTCACACTGCATTTTGGTAAAATGTACTTCATACAACAAACATCAGGAAAACTCCAAGTGTAAGAGTCCCTGACTGAGCAGCCTGGCGAAGGCTGTGTACTCTTTGCAGGGGTGGCCCTGTCATGAGGAAGGACGCTGGTTTTCACAATGGAGGGTGAAGAAATTCTTCACAGAGCTTTGCCTGGCTCCTGCCCCTCCCAGATGGCTTTTAAAGAGGCTTAGGCTGCCTCTTCACACCATCTTCTTGCCCTTCTCCCTTTCTTATGTTTTAGCCTTCTCTAAAGACACAGAACTAGACAACCTTTGCCCAATTTTATGCTGTTTAATAAGAACCAATAAGGACCCAGGCAGATGCTAACATAACAGCTCAGATTAAAATATTTTAAATCAAATATGACAACAATGTTAATCTAACTCAAAAGTACCTTTGACTCGAGACATGCTAGTGGGACGCTCACTAGGCTTTCCCTACTTGCTGTAGAAGGTGCACAGAGAGAAACCGCCTGAACAGCAGGAAGCTAGTGTGGCCACATAACAGACACCTCGATTTCCCCAATCCGCCACAGTCCTGCTTACACAGAGGCACATTGTCTTTCTCAGGAAAGAAAATCCTTTAGCGTCACTCCCATCCAAGCAGAATGAAGACCTCTGTTTAGAACTGAAAACGGCAAGCCATGACAAACAGCACGTCCCCAAGTATGGACCTTCACCTAGACCATATTTAGTTTTTGCAGTGACTTTGGGAAACAGCTATTGTGTTTCTCATGAGAACACAGACCCAGAGAGGGTCAGATATTTGCCCAAGATCACAAGTAAAAGGCAAAATTGGTTGCACAAGAAGAGTTGATGGACCAAAGGCAAGACTTTCTCCAACCCACGATCTAAGCACACAGAGTACAAATGTGTAAGAAAGAATGTCTCGAGGAAGTAGGCAGTGGAAATATATTTACTTGATCTGTCTGAGATGTATGTGGATTTTTTAAAAATGTGTTTGTACATAGAAAGGTCATATACAACACTTTTTTAGTGTTTGAAAATAAAGGACAGCAAAATCTAAACTTTAACCATAAGGGAAACATGTGGTGTTACTGTAGAAAATTTACTAATGACAGAATACTACTATTCATGGCCAGCTATTAATGCAGAAAAACAGGGCAGTCTGTGTCTGGAATGGCATGCATAATTCGTAAACCTTTCCAAACACTAATAAAACATTAATCGACTCAGAATAAAGTGCCCTGTAGCCAACAGTGCCTCTTTACTTGCTTCTCTGGGAAGTGCTAAATTTGTAGGTCATCATCAAAGTTTGGAAATATGCAACATAACCATATTTTTCAAAATGCACATTCTATGAAGAGGAAGCAATGAGATAGACAAGATTATTTAAAGATCCAGGTACTGAGGGTATCAGGACAGTAACCATAGCAACCACGTGCCATAATACTGCAACATTTCCACTGGCTCTATAGACAAGACAGTAAACTCCAGGGTCCTGCAGCGAGCTGAGGACAAACCTCACATGTGCTCACTTAGGTGAGCCCAGCAAGATCTAATGTGGCCTTAGAAAAGCAAAAGAACATTTTCTAGCACTTTTTATTGAAAATATGATCTTGATACTGGGAAAGACTTACAATGTTGGTTAAAAACTTGATTTATGCACTGGGAATATAGCTCAGTGATAAAGCACTTGCCTAACATGCATGAGGCCCTGGGTTCAATCCCCAGTCCTGGAAAAAGAAAAAAATGATTTATAATTACACCATCTCAAAAAAATAAAACTGTTCTCTTTATTCACTAGCGGAGCAATTTAGAAAAATACATTTGTTTGGGAGATCGCCTTCCTCTGGCCATAGTATAGTGTTTGTGCTTGATGTAGATGTAACTAATAAACTCGGTTAAGATTTCGGAATCAGGCTGGGGATTTAGCTCAGTGCTTAGAGTGTTTGCCTCGCAAGCATGAGGCCCCGAGTTCGATTCCCAGTAGCAAAAAAAAAAAAAAAAAAAAAAAGGTTTTGGAATCGAATACCATTTCAATTTCCAAAACACAAAAATATTACTTTAGGGAAGACAAATAAAAATCATCCCAAGATTGTCTAGAAGAAATTCAGTTGAGAAAATTGCTCAGAATCCTTACAGATAGTACCACTACTTAGGAATTGGTGATGAGCCACAACCACACCACTAGCACCCTGCAAAACCTTTCCCTGTGTCTTCGTAAAACAATGTAAAGTTTCCAGGGACTGGCTGACCATTTTAGTGACGAAAGTAAACTCGACCGACTGCTGGTGGATCCTGCCCATCCTCCGTTCAACCACAAAAATCGATTGTACTGTTAGTTCCCGTCCTATCAGTCTAACCAGCAATCGTCCGGTTTCTTTGGTCTTAAAGAGGTGGATTCTCAAACTTCAGCACACACGAGAATCATGGGGGCAGGGGGATGGGTATGAAACATTGCTGGGTTCATGCCCAAGGTTTCTGATTTTATAGACCTGGAAATTTACATTTTTAACAAGTTTCCAGATGAGGACGACGCTGCTTCTGTGGAAAAAAAGTCTTTGAGAACCACTGCCTTTGAAAAATGGCCTACTTCCACCTTTCAGATCAGCCTGACTTATCAAGCACTAGAGAAAAATTGGTCTTGCCCTTGGGCAGACAGTTCGGGATTGGATTACCTGCAACATTCCTGTTCGATCTTCCCAATGTCCAGTTTTATTATTACCAACAATGGGTTTTACACGCTAGAAGACAGTGAATGTAAAAGTTCTATGGAACAGTGAGATAAGTCTAAGCTTCTCGTGTTTGTATCATGTTGACCCTTTGACTTGTACTGAAGGTGATTTTAAATTTAAGTACATAGTGTTTGCATTTCTTGCCGTACAATTTTAAAGAGACGCTTCCGCGTTGGCCCCATCTCAGCCTTGGCTCCTGGCTTAGAGGTTTTTGAGTAGTTCCTCGCTTGCCAGCCGTTTTTCATCTCTCATTGATCACTGAAATCAGCATTTCAAAACGCTATGACACTACTCGATGTACCTTCATCTTTCGTTTAACTGTCTGCTGTAAATTAGTGTCTTAATTTCACACATAGCTGTAAAGAGTCTACCAAATGGCTTCATGGAAATTTGCAAAATGAAACAACTCCCTTTTGAGTAGTAGCTGTTTTGACTTTTTGGTAAATATGTTGTATTTGTGCACATATATGCACAAGGGAGACCATATTTATTATCTCATTTTACAAATGATGGGGAAAATACAGAAGTGAATAAATGTGCTTTTGGAAAACAATGAGATGATGTTAACTCAAGTATAGATGGGCCTTAGTTTATCTTTTCACTCTATTCAATTAATTAGCTTTAGAAATTCTTTTCCCATTAAAAAAATAAGGACCGTAGAAAGATTCAAGAGGAAAAAAAGTAAGTTTCTTAAAATCATCACCTACTATATTAGATATAATTCTGATTCAACAAAGTTTCTCTAAAGTCTTCTGCTTAATAAATACCCCATCCTCACTTAATTTAAACAGCTGTATAAACGGAATGTAATAATTATAGGCATTAGAAATAGTGAGATCAGAAAGCATATTAGACTGTTAGTGATATCAAGGTTTCAAATCCTTAACTCTGTGAATGGAAATAATTGAAGATTTTTAAACTTTCTCTTGTATCCCATAATCCTTTTAAAATGATGGATTTAGTTCTTTAAATAAATGATTCTAGGATTAAATTTTAAAAAATCAATCTCTAGGAATAGTTTATTTTCAAAGTGTTTTACCAACTAGTGCCAAAAAGGGGAGGGTGGAACCTGAAAGCCAGTCTTTTGGAAGAACGTGTAAATGTTTAGGTTTTTCTCTTAAAATGAGGGAGGCCTAAACTCCCGATACTGCCAGCCCCCAGGGATCATCCATGGCTACCTCACGACCATGTGCAAGCTACTTGGTTTTGTTCCCGCTGAAGTTCTTTCATCTGGCTCTTATTGGAAATGCTTCTGATAAGAATTGGTTTTCCAGTAGGTAGGCAAAACTGGAGAAGGACAAATGCTTTTGATACTTTTGGTTCCGCTTCCACTGAAACCATGTGGTAGCATATCCAGGTGTGGCATGATGGGGCAGGAGGCAGTGCCTAGTGGGAAAGATGATTTTTGATTCTTGGTGTATGTTGTGGGGGACCTACAAATAGTGTGTTTATTGCCCTAATCATGCCAAAAGACCATTATTCAAGATGCTTTTCCTGCTTTTCTAAGAGGAATAAATTTAAACAAATTACATCATAAACAGTCCCCACTCTCATCTCGCATTCTGGATAAAGCCAATGAGTGGTATGGGTCCTTTTATCCTTTCTTGTATTATACCAAAGAATCAACTTATTTTCATTAAAAAGTATAAATAAATGAAGCTTGGTATAGCCATAATGAGTTGAGTCAGTATACCATTTTACATATAAAATGCAAAATTCACCCTTACAACCCCATTCACCAGGAGCCTTGAAGCATTTTGTTTACTCCAAAGGCCTTGTCAAGTATGATTTTCGTTTTGCCTTCTTAGTCACTTTGCTCACATTTACATATAAAAACAAACCCAGAAAGAACCCCTATTTATATGTTGATATAACTGTTTGATTTGATATAATCTGTCTGTTCATTGTTCACCAGGTCTCTGTAAGCAAGCTTGCAAGTGTATTTTGTGTATATTTTATCTGAGGTGAAAAATGAAGATTCTAAAGAGAAAATATTTTAAAAGATATTGTATTTATGTTGTTTGTGTTGTAGAATAAAGATTCAAAGGCACTAAAAATCTGATCTGTGGAATAGTTTTCTTTACTGAACAAATATATCAAAATAACTAATGAAAATAGCCTTAGAAATGTTTACAGAATTCTGCCAGAAGAACTGGATTCTTCGGTGTGACATTTCATAACTCTGAATATAGAAGGCCCTTTCCCATCCTGTAAGATGGAGATTGTCATTATCAACTATCTCATATAAGCCTAAAAAAAAAGTGCAGAAATATATGACATTGTCTCTTGCACACACACCTTTCTAAAAAGAGGCTAAAAATGTGGTTTTCAATTTTTCCATTAAAAATGCTAATGAATTATCAGTAGATAGTGTACTTTATTCATTTAAAATATTAGAATATTACCTGTTGTTCATAAACAACTAAATTCCTCAATTAACAGCAGGAATATCTTCAAGTAGTACCAAGAAGAAAAATGTAGCCACTTCTCATGATCTGACTGGACTGTGTTTGAGAAGCCTAGAATAATAGAAGCGTAGAAATGACCGTAACCACTGCATGAAAAATGGGCCATGAAGGGGCAAAGACAAAGTGCTAGAAAAATGCAATCTGTTGTGTTTATAACCTTAGCTCATCATTCTGTTGCACAGTCCAGTTATCTCACAAATGTCACTGTCATTCGGTCACTTCTGGTTCAATCCCCAGCACTTCTAGAAAAAGAAAGAAGGGAAGAAGGAGAAGGGAGGGGGGAGTAAACACGATAACTTATAAGGATGAAATAAAACTAAAATAGACACTACTCTACCTTGCATAAGGAGGACACAAACCATGTAGGGGAAGGCTCTGTCGCAGCAGAGTGGAAAAGGCCTTGGCCCTAAGACACGAGAACAGAGTTCACGAACCAAACTTTGTCCCTTCCTGGAAGCGGGAAACATGGACACCACCTGCCTACTCAGAGCACAAGTGTCCAGCTCTGTAAAAGGAAAAACCCTTCTTCAAAGGGTGGTTTTCAAATGAAAGCTCACTGTGGCAGGAAACAGCCCCGCTGTTTGGCAAGTTGATATACTCTAAGGTCCAAGATGAATGTATCCTTGTCATCGTAGGCACAACACAGCTTACCCGTTTACGTCTCTCTGATTTGAGGAGGTCAGCAGCTCAGGAGCAAAGCTCTTTAATCATTTTAGAAATAAATTCTAGGTCAGGGGCCAATTCTTCAATTATTAATATCCAGCAACAAATATACCCTGTACATAAATCGCACTGAATTTCTTTAGAGCAGACTTGAGAAGCTTCGACTCTTTGGCTTATGATCACAACGTGTATTACAATTCGGCTTTGGTAAATATTGCACATCATTCATTGGAAAACTCACTTTTCCATCTGACTTTGGGTAGGTTCAATAAGCAAGTGAAAATAAAATCGGTGCCTAATGCAGTACTGTGGTTTCCACATACTGACAAAAATTCCTGTTATCTCAAGCCTTGAAAGAGCACTTTTTTAATGTTTTTATCTTCCCTTGTTTGTTTTTATTTAGAGAGTTCCAGTTACAACATCAAACCATTCTGCCTTGAGTCTGCCCTGCTAATTTAAACTGGTTGCATAAAATGTTTTGTTGTCAAAGAAACAAACCATCCAGTCTAAGATCTCATTCAAACTCAGAGATTGTACAGGCACAGTTAAATCCCAGAGACGTTTACAAGCAGATTCTACATCATTTTTAAAAAAGTATTAGAAATTAAAAGTTCTTGTTGAGTCATGAAAGGATCAAATACTAAACTTGGATTCACTTTGATGTGGTCTCCTGTCCCCATTTATCTCAGCACATTGTTGCTCTACTGAGCTGGCTCCGTAACCACAACAAACAACTCGAGGAAATCAACCACCCTTCTCCAGCAGAACATGAATTAGATGTAAAATGTTGTGACACAAAAGGCTTCGTTTATAACTCAGCCTGGAAAAACAAATGAGAATTGAAGCAAATTTACCAATTTTAAAGGAAAGGTTGTTTATATTATAGTTAAAAGTTGAATATCCCACAGTTTGCTTCAATCCACTCCCAGCACAGTCTCAAGTCAGTAAATACTTGATGGACCTTTACTATTCTAATAATGGGTGATAAAAAATATTCTTCTGGAGACTACAATAGATTTATTTTTTCAAGTAGAAGAAATAGATATCACTTCAAAACCTTGTAGAAATGGATTTCTTCGAAAATTAGCGGTATTTTCAATGTTTTGTTCTAAGAACAACCAACTGAAAACAGGCAAGAATCTACTCAGACAGATTTAGAGGATTAAGCTTTAAATGATTACACTGGGCAATTTAACTAGCTCTTATTCCTAGTGGGAAAACATGTCTGTAAACCTTGGTGATTAGAGCCGGATCTGGAGACAAAGACACTATCTTCCCCCCAGATCTGTCTCAGCCCCTGCTCTGTGTGGCAGGACAGCAGCCTCATCTCCACCCAGACACCTGTGCCCGTCTCCATGCCTGCATCTGGGTGCCTAGGAGCCAGCCAGAAATAAGCCAACATAATCATACAGTCGGTTCAAAGGCTGCTCCTAAGAGGACCCACAGGATTCAGTAGTTACCAGAATGGCCGGGATGGTATCTTTCACGAAATTGTGGACTGGTCAAAATTCAGGAATGGATACAAAGAAGGATTTGAAGGATCTTCATCCACAGATCATAGCTGGATGCTGTCAACCACCTTTCTGCAATATGTATTTGGCTGGAAGTATATTTGGCACATTAATCTATGAACTTTGCCTCCCCCACTTTTCTCCATTCAAGTAGTTGACTCGGGAGTGCTCTATTTCAGGCCAGGCACACCGTGGGGCAGAATACCCATAATTACCTGCCTGTCCCTGTCCTCTGGTTCTCCAGATCTCCAGTTCTTGTATTCTGAAAACTCAAGATTACACACACACAAACACACACACACACACACACACGACAAACTCTCTAGGGTGGAAACATGAAGGAAATAATTGCTTTCTCTCTGATTAGAATGGAATTACCAGAGAAAAGTTGAGGAACAACAAAAAGAACGAAGGTCAGAAAGGACCTGTACACTGAGGGACCGTCACATCCCAGGAACTCAGCTCTGTGACATGTTCTGGGATAGACTGCACGGGGGACAGTCCCAGTCCCTGGGTGTGGCACAGAGAGGCAGAAAAACATCCACCCGAACATGTGGGGCACAACTGGCAAAATGGGCAGCCTTCCCTAAGGGCAAATTCCCTGGACCGGCTACCCTGGCAAGACACAGCCCTTCAGATTCCGCCTCAACCCCACAGTGCGGCAAGCCCACGGAAGCCCACCAAGTAGATGTTACCCCGAAGAATGGATGCTCAACACATTTTTTAGCTGTTACAATGATACAAAGAAAATTAAAATTTTGTATCTGAAGTTTTAAGCTGAGATTTGTGTTCGTTTTTGTAGAGAATAATCTAAAAATCACTGGAAAGCTTTATGTCAGGGTAGTTAGGGAAAGTGAAATGGCAAAAGGAAGAAGGGCGAGAGTGGAGGCAGGCAACAGTCCTTACAAATGCAGTTATTCCCAAAGGTGCACCACCGGAGTTGCCAATCAACAGGACCTCCCAGAGACCGCCCCACCCTCTTCGGGACCAAGGCTGCTTGTCAGATCATCATCTTCAACTGGGGTCCCAAACTCTCAGACCTTGAATTGTGAACAGCCTGTACAGTACAGACTGCATCCCTGAGCAGTGCACTATTTGGGGCAGAAAAACTGCTTGCTCTGGGGGAATTTAAGACACCCACATCTCCCGTCTGCCAGGGTGAGCACAGCCCCACTTTCTGTTTCAGCTAATCGGCAAGGCACCTCCCATTCTGTGGGGATTCTAGCCCAATTCATCATCAGAACTACACCCACTTTCTTTGCATACTCTTCAGAAGGACCATGACGGGACAGTATAACCAGCCCCAGGTGACTCAGTGCCTCAGTAGACGGTCTCAAACGTAATGTCCATAAAAACTTAACAGTCACTCACTGCTGAACTTGTCAGTGTCCAGCTCTTCCCCATTTCTAAAGAGAAAAGTTGAATGTTTTGTCAGAATTGACTCCTTAAATTTAAAAAATGAAGTCTCAATCCATATAAACTTTTTTAAAATTTTGTTCAAATTAGGAATATGCTCAAAAATTAAAACAACTAATGATATTTAAAGAGGAAATGGGTAAAGTTCAAAAAAATGAATTTTCTATCCAGTTCAGCTTGCTCTTAATGAATAAACCAGTTCTTTAGATGTCCAGAATTAGTTTGGCTGATCATTACTAAGCTAATACTTATTCTAAAATATTCACTACCACAATTGGCAATGATTTTTCCATAACAAGTCTGATATACAAAGAGTCCAACTTATTTATCATCTCAATGTTACATTATTAACCAACAGATTATGAAAGAAATTTAGGCAAATTTTACTTATAACACCTAAAGCAGGTCATCCAGGGTTGATTTTTAATAACTATTTCTTCATTCCCTTTAGTGGTTTGTAAATCCATTCTTAAGATAAAGTGATCATTTTCTTAAGAAAGTTGAAATGGAGAGCACAGAACTTTCAAAAGGAGATTACTCCACATTTAATCCATTTAATTAATGACCTTGCGTTCACATTTCAGCTCTGAATAGAGCCTCAGCTTGTAAAAGAACCAAATCCACATTCTCACTATCTCAATACTCAGGACTATGCCAGCACATTTTATACTGTATATATCCTTTCCAGACCACATTTATAGGGGAAGAAAGTACAGGCTCCCAGAAGTGAAAAAAGAATTAATTTGAAGGTCACATGGCCAGAGACTGACAAAGCAGAATTCAAACCCAGTCCAGTCCGGCTATAAACCTGCACGCTTTCTCTATCACTATGACCTGAGGCGCCTTGATGAGAAGATGCACGTGAAATTAACAGCCTGGCTGAAGCCTGGTCTAGGGCAGCATCTCCAAGCTCCATCAGCTGAAAAATCATCCACAAATTTAAATTCAAACTGTTTTTAATCTATACTTTCAAATGATTATACTATACTGTCCCCACAATGAGAGACTGTGTCTGGTCTCACAGACACAGGAACTCAGAATAAAGCCATCTGCTTTAGGATAAGCAGCACACAGTTCAACCGATGATTATATTCAACCTGATAATCCAGCGTTTGCTAACAGCTAACTTGGGAGAGTAATATTCACGACAAATCTAAAGTTCATTTCAACTGTCTGCAATTTTTAGACTTTCTAATTCTATTCCTGCATGAGATTATGCTGTTGCAAAGTACTGTTTTCAGACCAAATGATCTTAGCTTCCTCTAGAAATGCCTTCATTAAATTAAGATTTAATGCTTTGCCTCAGCTTTTAAGGAGGGTGGATATAAGAAATCTCCAAATGCATCTTCTATAAATCTATACTAATAGTCAGTTCATTAGATTACTCACTTTTTTAAATAAGGAAGTATGAAGTCAATTTTTCAGAATTCAAGACCAGGCCCTTTACAAATAATTACTTAATTTTCTATTACATACTGACTTTTTAGAAAGAGGGTTCTTGTTTGTTTGGCTTCGTGTTTGTATTTTCCTTTAGCTGCCAAGAAACTGAGGGGTTATCTTCAGGATCAGCTTTGGGAGCGAGGGAGGGGTAAGGCGCCAGGCTCCTGCCACATTTATCAGCTGGCTTTATTGACTCTCCAGAACAATTCCACAGTGTGTTTCAATTCCTCAATCTCATGGCAAGAAAAGCGCACTGAAACAGATTTCCTAAAGCTGCCCAGCTAGAAAACAGTAGAATTCAAGCCCAGATTGGAACCAAAATCCAGCTTTTCCAAGCATGGCGAAAAACTGGTTTTATCCTAACCCTCTGGTGCGAGCCATCCCACAGTGAGGTTTTATGAACAATTATACAGCCTTTTCATAAGTAACATATAAACCACAAGTAATTAAAACAGTCCCTTGAGCAAAGTGTGATCCAACTAACTCTAGACAGACAAAGCACTTGTACTACAGATACTTTGGAACAAGGACTGTACCAGACACCCCTGATCTCAGCTCTTCACCAGCCAGAACTGCTGAGAGGAAAAAATTCCACCCGGAGAGTCTGAGGCAGGTGCCCTCCAACCTCACATGAGGGCTCCCTCGGCCCCACCAGGACCAGAAAGGACCACACAGTTTCCAGTTGCTATTCAGAATATACCTTGTCAAAGAGTCGGGACCGACAAGAAAAAGACTGTGTCCCAAGAGTTCTCAGCATGAAATTTCTGTACAGTGGGTTAATTCCGTAATATTAGACACATTTCCTGTGCACACAGTAGCTGTCAGTGGGTGTTCACTGAGCATGAAGCATTTTACACGGATTATTTTATACACTGGTGCCTCGGTTCACTAACTTGCTTCTTTCCATGATTCTGGTCACAAACCAAGTTGGACAAGAACCAAATCAAATTCAATGGTGACGTTCCATATTGACCTTGTGGGGAAATTTGATTCAGTTCTCATCCAGTTTAGTTTGCAACCAGAATTGTGTAGAAACCGAGTTTGTGAACTGAAGTACTGCTGTATAATCTCAGAACAGGTCTGAGATAGGTATCATCCCTCTTTGACCGGGGGAGCACTTCAGGTTTAAGGAAATTTCCTAACTCAACTGAAGCCATTCATGTTGGAATGATGGAGCAGGATTCATACCCAGTGTCCTGGTTATAGAGCTGTACCTTTTACTACAAACCCACAGACCTGTTCATACACCAATCGGAACAAAATAACCTTAAAAATAATAAAGCTTAACAACTGCATCCAAGTAGCTCTATGTTTAGTATCTACGTTGCATTTTTTAAAATTTTTATTTCTCACAAGTAAAATTTAGGACAGCCGAGTCACATACCAACAGCAGGCTACCTGCTACCTTGATTAAACATTTCATTCTCATGGGAATAAAAATGGCAGAGTAAAGATTGGCAGCAAAATATAGCCTCTCTGGCATCTGGAATCAAGACACCTAGAAAACAACTTGGTGAAGAAAAAAAAGTAGATCTCTGGATACTGGGAGAAAGCTGACAGGAAAACTAAAAACTCCACAGAAACGAGACCACAACAAAGCAGTTTGAAAAGCTCACTCAAACGCCAGGGAAGGAGGACCATCCGCACTAACACGAGCCCAGGGTTGTTGGCAGCTCCAAGAAGAAACGAAGGCCGACAGCAACAGCCCCAGAAAGGGCCTACAGTGATTGTGAACTGCAAAGACAGCAGCAGGCTTTACTCAGAATGACCCCTTCCACATGGCAGGCTGGAGCTGAAGAAACCCAGTGCAGCCCCTGCCATATTTGAGAGTGTTCATCAGCAGCCATCTGGGGAACAGGTCAATTGCTACAGCCTGAACAACTACATTTCAGGGTTTCTGGGGTCCCCTTGCCACACTGACTAGGTGGGAGATGGTCACAAGAGACCGTCAGAGAGAGAGCACAGACTAGACAGAGATTCCTGAGAAGATGAAGCTCAAGCCAGAAGGACACAGAGGTCCCATCGTGGAGTTGAGAAGCCAGGCTGTTTGCATGTGGCTTGCAGAGGGGGCTGAGTCTGGAAGTGCCGGCATTCAGTCGGGGGACTGCTTGACCCGCCCCTGGCCCCACTGTTTACATCCGGTACAGAGCTTAAGGTCTCTTTGCTTCCCATACCCAAGAACGTGATCAGAGATCTGCTTCTGGCTGGATGGCTACCAAAGTCCGGGATGTATGAACAAAGGGGCCTCTGCCACATGTGGGCCGCCTCACACACTCACAAGCCACACACCAGGTGGAGAAGTGACTTCTGGCACACAGAGCCACAGGGAACTGGGGCGTGGCTGGCGTGACCGGCCCTAGGGCAGAAGCCATTAATCACCTTGCTAGTCAGGAAATGCAGGGCAGCACTCAACATTCACACACAAAAACTAGCGTGCAGAAATCAAATAGGTCTGAGTAGCCTCACTATCCCTCCACCATAGCTAGTGGATTTCAATACTAATTCTTTCATTTTCCCCTTGTCTACTCCCTCCCATTTTTACTCACATTACTATTAAGTTATATTAATCTTTAGCTATTTAGTTGACTCTAGGCTATTATTGGAAAGAAACCACTGAAAGAAAGCACGGATTTAAAAAAATGGAGGATTTGTTTTTACTCATTTCTCTTTTCTCCCTTTTTTCTTTATTTTGCTTTTTTTTTCTTTTTCTTATTTGTTCTTCACTGTTACTTCTAATTCTATTAATCTTTTTACTCCTTAATTGGATCCTTTATCTCACTTTTCTCTTTGTTCTCATCTTCCTTTTATTTTTAAATTTTAATCCTTTCATTTTCCCCTTCCCCATTCGCTCCAATTTTATTCATATTAAGTTTTATTAATTTTTAGATATTGACTCTATACTGTTATTGTTGAATTTTTTCCTATTGTTAATGATAGTATAGTTGTTGCATTTAGTAGCTATTTACTGTCTGTCAATATTTGGTTTGTTGTTGTATCTATATTAAAATTACACATCTTTTTTTCTATTGTTAAGGGTGGTACAGTGGTAGCTTTTATTTACTTTGAGGGGTGCTGGGGATCAAACTCAGGGCCTTGTGCTCCCTAGACAAGTGCTCTACCACTTGAGCTAAATCCTGGACCCCTTGGTTCTTATAGTGTGTCAGTATCCAGCTTGTCTTGATGTTATTATTGTTGCTGATTTTGTTGCTATTGGCAGGGTAGCATAGATGCTGCTATTAATTAGTTTTTACTGTGTGCCGATTGGTTTGTCTTTGTGTTATGGACAATACTGCAGTGCCTTTCCAGAGGACTGGGTGCTGGGCCAATCACACTGCACCCTCCCCTCCCCCAAATGACAGAAGTGTTCAGAATTTGGGACAGAGGCAAAAGTCCATAGTCGGCCACATCCAGAGTGCATCAGTGGAAAGCAGACACTAACTAAAGAGATCTCCACCCTAGCAATAAAGACTTTCCACTATAATCAACCCTCAACCCTCAGCACACAAAAGAAACGTTAGAAGATGAGGCAATAAAATGCCTCCAAAAACACTCAACTCCTACCAAGCTGATCCATGGGACACTGATGGAGAGGAAATCAAAATTCAGACAGCTGAATTACATGAAATGAAACAAAGATAAAACAAAGACATTAATAAGGTGCTCGGGAAACTCAAAAATGATATAACTAAACAGATAATGAACTTAATACATTAAATGATCAGTGGGTTTAAGGAAGACATTAATATAAAAAGCTTGCTGAGATAAACAAAACAATACAAAACACAAATGACCAGTATGGGACTAGAGTCCATGACAAGGTACCAAACAGAAACCAAGGAGATAAATTCTACCAAAAGTACCGGCGACAGAGTAACCACTGTAAGGACAGAGTGTCAGAACTAGAAGGTAGGGCTGAGGCAGGTGACATGTACTCACAGATATCTTAAAAATAACAAGAGAGGGCTGAGGATTTAGCTCAGTGATTAGAGTGCTTGCCTTGCAAGCACAAGGGCCTGAGTTCGATCCCCGGTACCACAAAAAAACAAACAAACAAAAAAATAACAAGAGAACATGGAAAATGGGTCCAACAGCTGCCAGACAATGCAAAGAAAACTAAGATTACCTGGACTTCGTGAAAAATTAGAAGACAAGCATGAATAGTACAAAAAACTTGTTCACAGAATAATAGCAGACACCCTTCCAAGACTGGAGAAAAAAATTCAACCTACAGGTAAGCAAGGAATATAGAACCCCAAACAGCCACAAGCAGCAAAGAACTTCTCCACAACCCCCCATAGTCAGAACCCCAGAAGTCCAACAGAATGAAAGAGTCATAAAGGCTGTTAGAGAAAACTATCAAATCACTTACAAAGATGAACCCACTAGAATTACATTAGACTTCTCATCACAAAGATTAAAGGCCAGAAGAGCTTAGGAGTGAAGTGTTTCAAGCTTTAAAAGAAAAAAGAAACTCCCAATCCAGACTAATATATCCTGCAAAACTACCTTTCAGAGTTGGTAGAGAAATAAGGATTTTCCATGACAAAGAGCACCCTAAGAAATTCACGACCGCTAGCCACATTTGGTGCCACATTGCTGTAACCCCAGCACTCAGGAGGCTGAGGCAGGAGGACCACTGTAAGTTCAAGGCTACAATAGTGAGACCCTGCCTCAAAAAAACAAAAAAAAAGAAAGAAAAGGAATGTTATAATCTCCAACTATAATTGTGGCTTCATCTATTCTTTTCATTTCTTCAGTCTTTGTTTCATATATTATTCATATATTAAAGTTCTGTTATTAGGCATGTATTTCTTAGGATTATATCACCTCAAAAATTGGTCCCTTTATTAAAAAAGTGTTAAATCTTTGTTAATAGTCCTTGTACCAATATCAATTTATCTACTATTAATTATTAATCATTCAGTTAATGATCCCACTCGATACTTTATTATTTTCCTTTTAGCCTATTTGGTGTTTTGTTTTGTTTTTTGTCTATTTGGGTTTTGTATTTAAAGTGGAATTTTTTTTTGAGGGCTGGGGATGTAGCTCAGTGTTAGAATGCTTGTCTAGTGTGTGCAAAGCCCTGGGTTTTATCCTAGATCTGCAAACATTAATAATAACAGCATTTTTGAAGAGCTTGCTATTGGGGCTAATCAAGTGGATAAAGGCAGAGTTCGTGGAAGAATTTCTCTCAGAGACACTGAGAAAGAACTAAGAGTGAAGCGGGAGAACAGTCAGGTGTTGTCAAGTCTGTGAATACTGTACTCCAGGAGAGAATCCAACAGAGACCAACGCTGTAGGGACATTACCTAAGATGACAACAAGAAATAGTCTATACAGTCAATTTAAAGATTGTGACAGCTTTCATCTGAGCAATCTCAGGGCAAATGTGACGGTAGAAGTCAAAAGGAGGAAGGAAGAGCCACTCAGAGCAAGGCAGGCAGGAATGGTTGCCATTTTTAGATTGTGGGGAGACAGAGAACAAGAAGGAGCACAGAGAAGGAGTGGGGGCCATGGAAGAACGGAGCTTAAATGCCTGCTTCTCTTACTCAAGATGGGCAAAAATCTAAAGCTTACAGACTGAGAAAAAATAATTTGAAAGGGAGAGACTAATTATTATCTCCCAGGGCTAGAGACAGAAAGGTGGGCGTTGCACCCTGAAGTGTTCAAAAGGGGGACAGGATGAAGGCCTTGGGGTGGGAGCGTGGGGTCTAGGGTGCACACTGGCACATGCGCGGTGGACGTAGGGCACAGAATCCCAGGACGGAGAGGACTCGGTTGGGTAGTAGTTCGGGGGAGGACCCGGGTGGGCATAGCTTGCTTTGCACAAAAAGGACAGCTTTCTCCCGGCACAACTCCCATAAAGGTGAATGAGAAAATATAAAGTCAACAACAATGAGGATAATAAAAAGGGGTCTTGCTTAGTAACTATTTCACACACACAAAAAAAAAATGTCTAAGAGAAAAGAGTTTAGAAAGATTTAAAGAAAGTGGTGAATGTTGGAAAGGAGCAAGAAAGCGCCACTAGCACATTCATTCTGGGCCATTCCTCACGTCTCTCTGTGATTCCGAGGCCACTTTAGGGTTTCACTTGCTTTTTGAGCAGAAGCTGTCCAAATGCTTCATGTTGGCTCTATTCTTTTACTTGTCTTCTGCCACATGATTATAAGCTTCTTTGTAACAGCCAGGCAGGTTTCATGGATGCACATTAGAATTTGCTAATGACCCAAAACAACATGCGGTCAATGAATGAGATAAAAAATAGATACATTGCCAAGTAGTGGAAGCTCTGTGCCACTTGCTTGGTAGTTAATTCAGAAACTGAGGTCTTGAACTCCACAATATAAGAATTCCCCAAATTGTAGTATTCTATAATTCCATCAGAGAAAGGAAAGGGGTCTTCAAATTTCATTCTGTACTCACTGTTCGTGACTTGACAATGATAACAAGTGTCTGTTTGCTAAAATAACTGCCAGAGGACCCTTAAAAATATCTGTTAAGTAAAATGATATAAAAGCAAGAGATTGAAATATACATCAGCAATTTTTTTTAAATTCTAAACACTGATTTTTCTAGAGAATGAAGTTTAAAATGGAATTGCAGATTAAAGTTGACATTTTAAATCCAATGTCCCCAAATTAAATTACAAGGATCCCAATTATATGTCAAAAATAGAGCTGTTAAATAATGCATATTTCAATTCAAAGGCTTTCACCTGGATAAATTGGGCCACAAACTTACTATTAACGCTACATCCCTCTGTATTTCAAGAGCAATACTCTAGTATGCAAATATATTTCTGAATTATCTCCTAACTACTGGGAGACTACACAGGATATGCCTCTAAGCAAGAAGACCTATACCTTTCATTTTCAATAATAACAATCACTGCCATCCCACCTCAAATAGAAGATTTTACATATGTTTAATAAAAATCATAACTCTGCCCCAAGAGAGTTCTTAGGGACATATCTAATAGTGAGGAATGTCTTGTCTATGTGCAGACAAGACGTAGATGTTCATAGACAAGACGTAGATGTTCCGTTTACAGGATTTCCAGTGTCCAACAACACACGGGAGCTACAATGTGAAGGATTTCACTCTCCCTCCAACACTGCTCATTATAAAACACTTGAGCAGTCACATAGTTTCAGTTTCCTCAAATATAAAATGCAGGAATTGGACTACAATAGCATGGTTTGAGAATTTTCATTGAAAAAACAGATCTGAAAATTAACCCTTGAAGAAAATTAAAAGAAATTTTAAAACTCTACAGTCAGATAAGTAATGCTCTATCCTACAACAATTCATAGCAGAATACTCAAGAATCTGACAGGTCCTTCAGTGAAGAAAGTTTTTTTACTATAATCTGTCACTTGTCAGTCATTTATCTACCTAACCAGTATTTTCAACTATATGTGATCAATGCCCATGAGTAAATCAGGGGCCAGAATATTTAGTAGTTTAAACTAGAGAGATATTGGTTGTAGAAAATTAATCAGGCAGCAGTATGGTGGACTAGAAACTTAGAAAGGTCCTTCCAGTAGAACTTGGCTAGTTCCTAAGTACACAGTAACGTTTTGATGCTTTGCAGCCCTCACTAGAGAGAAGAAGGGCTACTGTCTCCAGGTCAGCGAGGTAACCCTGAAACCAGAGCAGAGATGGCAAGGTATTACTACCACTGTCGCCATGACATTGGGAGACTGAGCTGAGGTTTCTGACAAGCTTCCCAAGCAGAATGTGCAACTCCTGCTTTTAGCTCTGAACGCACAGGTGTGGCTGAAGTGGCCCCAAACTTGTGTTTCCCTGAGAGTACTGTACTGAATATAAATCATACCTGGAGGAAGGATCTTTAGTCTCTCCAGGTTGCCAAAATTCAGGTTCAATCGACTACTGCATGTATGAGCTCTGTCCTCAGTGTGTCACATCAGAGGGGACATGACTTTTCAATTTTCCCCATTATTGTAATTTAAAGTTTGATCAGTTGTTTGAAATGGTATCCACCAGACCGCTCCATTATAAAGATCTTTCCATCTTTCTCCGCACTCTCTGCATTCAGGAGGCAGACATCCTGGGCCCTGTCAGGCCACCATACCTTCTTTGGCAACTGGTTCTCAGCTGGCTTCTCAAGATGCTGAATGACAGTCTCAGAAACCAGTAAAGCCAAGATTGTTCAATTCATCAGTATACAACAAAATATTCCACAAGGGCAGACATTTTGAGTGTACCAATTCTTGCAAGTTTCTGAGTTCTAAGAGAAGAGATTGTGGTTTATTGACTTTTGTATTTCTAGCCTTGGTCAGTCCTTGACACACAGTAGTTATTTAATAAATTTTTTTTTTAAATGAGAATTTAGATTCAAGATGACAGATTAGACACATCCAGCACTTACTTCCTCCCCAGCAAAGAACCAGCAAAGTAACAAGTGTGTAATTTGAGGTGAATGACCCGGAAGAACAATGGAAATCAATGAGAGAGAGACTAGAACTTTGTAAGAGTCAGAGACTTGGGACAGCTGCACAATAAAAGAGAGAAAACAGCCCACATCTGTCACACCGACTCCACAGCCAGGGAAGGGTGTTTCCCCTTCACAGGGGGCTGGGTGAAAGAGCGAGTCCCAGCAGCCATCGGCTCAGAGGCTGGCAGTCCTGGCTCCTGGGAAGTTTCACAGTCCTCACAGTCTTGGGGTGTTAGGTACGTGACCTGAAAACTGCACAGCAGTCTTGCTTTGGAAAAGGCTCTCACATCATCTCCAGCAACCCGTCCTAGAGTCAGGAGGAGACAGCTATTATCCAAATTTGGGCTGCTCTGAGTCAGAAATCCCACTTACTTCCATCTCGGAGACTCCAGAGATAATTCTACTTGCACGAGTTTGGGGATTGTTGTTTCCAGAACCCAGCTTGGCCGACCAGTAACTGAACTAAGCCCACTGGGTGTCTTCCTTTGC
Source organism: Hystrix cristata (assembly GCA_004026905.1). Classification (NCBI taxonomy): domain Eukaryota; kingdom Metazoa; phylum Chordata; class Mammalia; order Rodentia; family Hystricidae; genus Hystrix; species Hystrix cristata. Next base: position 28,351 of record PVJO010001641.1, on the reverse strand, counting down.
AGGGTGCAGATGTTGTGACATGGAGGGAAGAAGAAGGCCACTGCCCCTAAGAACCAGGAGATCGGGGGAGACCCAGGGCGTGGCCAGCCACGTGTGGATTCATGCCAGTGCTATTACTAAAGGTAGGAGGCCATGCGGTTCCCTCCACGCCTCCCTCCTGTGTTACATTCAGGTGCCTGGTACTGACAGGGTGGGGAGAGAACACCGTGGCTCCTGCTACCCAACCTACAGGCAAATGCCAAGGGGGCTTTGAACACGCCCCTGCTCCAGCTGTCACCCTGCCCTCTGGGCACACATAAGTTAGGAGACCAGAGAGGCCCTCTGCCTGGCTCTGGCTGCAGCTGAAGGAGGAGGGGGAAGAAACACAGAGTTCCAGCTATTGCCCTATCCTGGGTGTGCATGGTCACAGGGGCTCCTGACCAGAGCTTCGCCTGGCACCAGCTTCAGTCCCACTCCCGGACATCCTCTGCCATCTCAGTGACAGACAGAGACACCACGGTTCCTGCTGCCACCATACCTAGGAGGCTCCCACCGCTGCCTGGCCCCTGGATCTGCACCTTTTATGACTCCAAGCTATTTACAGGCTTGGCTGTGAGCAGAACAGAGGGAGTGCCTCAGTGCCCACCACCATCTCTACCAGCTCATGCAGCATCTGGGCCTGTACCACTGATGAGTCAGGATGAATGCTTTAGACCCCACTATTGCTGGGGCTGCCAAGTTTCCAAGGCCCTTACTAGTAGCAGACTGAGCATCAGTCCAAGGAAAACTTCATCACCCACTGGGGACCACCATTCCCACCATAGGAGTAGCCACACAGAGTGCACCCCAAACCCCTGCAGTCAGTACTACTAGAGTTTCCAGACTCTTTCATGGCCCACAGAGACAGAAGCTCTCCCCGAATCTGTCACAGTATGCACTGTTGCAAATTTATTAAACACAGCCAATGAAGCCATAGGAAGACTACCTACACAGTGGTGCCCTTCAAAATGAAGCCAATATTGTGCTCGCTTCAGCAGCACATATACAAAATGAAGCCAATATTGTGTAACAGACCGACACCCCAACATACATCTTTGGGAGAAAGCTACTTACTAAGAAGGCCACCTTATAAAAACAGTAGAAATGCTTGAATATGTACCACCAATGTGCAAATATCAATACAGGAGCAAGAACATATGAAAAGAAAAAAAAACAAGGTAATATGATGCCTCCAAAAGAACAATGATTGTCTAGCAACAAACTCCAAATAAATCAATGAGGATGAAAGGTCAGATCAAGAATTTAAAAGAGGGCTGGGGATTTAGCTCAGTGGCAGAGCACTTGCCTAGCAAGCACAAGGCCCCAGTACTACCCTCCCCTCCCAAAATTTAAAAGAATACAGTGCTACCTTGGCTCACAAATTTAATTTGTTACATGAGTCTAGAAAAGATAGCCACCCACATTCGTGTTCATGTGGGAAAGATGGCCATGGCCATGTTCATCACCCAATGTAGAATTCACAAACAAAAACAAAATTTGCCAAACATTTCTGTTTGTGAACCAAATTGAACCAAGGTACCAGTATAATTATTAAAAAGCTCAAAGAGACCCATGAAAATATAAATAAACCATTAAATTAGCAAGACAAGAATGCAGGATAAGAATAAGAAATTCAACAAGGAGAAAGATTTTTGAATAAGAACAAAAAAAAATCTTGAAAATGAGTTCAATAACAAAAAAAACAAAACAAAACAAAAAAAAACGTTGATAGCCTCGGCAACAGACTAGATCAAGTAGAAGAAAGAGTATCTGAAGTTGATAAGTCTAGACATATTCAAGGCAAGCACAAAGGAGATAGAAAGAATGAAGAGGACATTCAAGACTTTTGGCATATCATCAGTGAACAAATATTGGTGTTTCTGGAATACACAAAGGTAAGGAGAAAAAAGTTAGGGACACAGAACACCTGTTCAATGAAATAATAGCAGCAAACCTATTCAGTCTTGGGAGAATATGGACATATATATACAGGAAGCTTACAAGACCCCAAATAAGAATGATCTTCACTACAGTGCATTATGTAGACTATCAAAAAAAAGAGACAAAAAAAATTCTAATATCTGCACGAGAAAATTGTCAAGTCACATTTACATTATCCCCTTGAGACTACCAGCAGATTTCTCTGAAGAAACCCTAAAGACCAGGAGGAAATGGAATGATGTATTCCTGAAACAAAATAACTGCTAATAAAAACAAAAGCAAAACAAAATAAAACCAAAAGAAAAAAGCTAAACCTAGCAATGCTACCCTTTAGAAATGAAGAAGAAATAAAGTTCTCCTAAGGCAAGTAAAACCTGAGGGAACTGACATCTTCTGCAACAGGCTTGTAACATGCTTAGGAAAGTCTTATATCCAGAAATGAAAGAAAGATAACTACCATTATGAAAACATGTGAAAGTATAAATTGCACTGAAGAATAGATACACAAAAGATAAATAAAGGATCAAACACAATCAATACAATAAAGCATCGAACCTCAAAGATGAACACAAGTTAGAAAGGAAAAAAGAATATTCAAAACAAGAGAAAATCATCAAGATGACAGGGGTAAGTACTTACCTATCAACAATAACCTTAAAGAACTAAACTGTCCAATTAAAAGATATAGACTTAGCTGAATTTAAATAAAACTCAACAACATACTGCCTATGAGAAACTCACTTCATCAGTAAAGACATACACAGAGGATGTGCATAAAAGGATGGAAAATTACATTCCAAGCAAATGGAAACCTAAAGGAAGCAAGAGTAGATATATCTGATAAAATACACTGTAAGATAAAAACTGTAGGAAGAGACAAAGAAGGATCAAAGGAGAATTACATCCCACGAGAAGATGTAATTGTTAAATTGTAAATCTGTACATACCTAATATTGGAACTCTCAATTTTATAAAACACACACTACTGGACCTAACGGGACAGATGAGCTCCAATTCAAAAGGAGTGAGGGACTTCAATGCCCTGCTTATGTCAATGTATTGATCATTCAACCAAACACAAAAATCAACAAAGGAATATGAGTTAAACTATATACTATGGGTCAACTGGACTTAACCTTAACAGAACATTCTACCCAACAGCTGCAGTCTATTCATTCTTTTCATCAGCACATGGAACTTTCTCTAGACTAGACCATGTATAACACCACAAAACGAGTCTCAATAAATTCAAAACACATGAACTCATATCGTTTATCTTTTCCAATAGGAATAAAGCTATAAGTCAACAACAAAAGAATTTTCAGAAATTATACAAATACATGGAGAGTAAACATGTTTTTGAATGAGCAATGGGTCAAATACATCAAAAGGGAAATTTTACAATGTTCTAAAACAAACAAAAATGGAAATGCAACATACCAAAACTTGTAGGATACAGCAAAAAGTAGTACTAAGAGGAAATTGTACAGCAATAAGTGCTATAGTTTTTAAAATGGAAAGATTTCAGTTAAACAACCTAACAATGCCTCTCAATGACTTAGAAAAACAAGAAACCAAACCCCAGAATTAGTAGAAGAAATAAGAATTATAAAAGCCAAAATAAACTAAATACTTAAAAAAAAAAAAAGATCAATGAAGAGTTGACTTTTTGAAAATACAAATAAAACCAAGATTAACCAAGAAAAAAGAAGACCCAAATAAACGAAATCAGAGATGAAAAAGGAGACACTGAAACCAACATGACAGAAATACAAAGGATCATTAGGGATTATGATGAAACACTATATGCTAACAAACTGGAAATCAAGAAGTAGTGGACAGATTTCTGGACATATATTGTCTACCAAAATTAAACCATAAGAACATGAAAACTCTGAATAGACCACTAACAAGTAATGAGATTAAGTAAAAAAAAAAAAAAAAACCCAGGACTTCACTTCTGAGTTTTACCAAACTTTTAAAAAAGAACTAATGCTAACTCTTCTTAAACTATTCCCAAAAATTGAAAGGGAGGGAGTCCTTCCAAACTCATCTCATGAGGCCAGTATTATCCTGTTACCAAAGCCAGATGAGGACACAGTAACAAAAAAGAAAACCATAGACTAATATTCCTGATAAATAAAGATGTAAAAATAATCAACAAAATACTAGCAAGTCACATTCAACAGCACATAAAAATGATAATTTATCATGATTGAATTGGTTTCGAGAATGGTTCAACATATGAAAATCAATAAATCAGCAGCATGAAGGATAAAAATCACAAAGTCATCACAGTAGATAAACATTTTATAAAACTCAACATCCCTTTACAATAAAACCCCAAACAAATTAGGCACAGAAGGATTATACCTCGACATAACAAAGGCTACGTAGGTAGGACAAATCTAGAGTCGACATCATACTGAATGGAAAAGCGCTGACAGAATTTTCTCAAGACCAGTATTTTCTCAAGACAAGGCAGGGTAGATCCATTCTCATCACTCTTATGTAACATAGCACTAGAAGTTTTAGTCAGTGCAGTTGGGCAAGAGAAAGAAGTAAAAGGCATACAAATAGAAAGGGAGGAATTAAGTTACCCCCATTTGCAGATGATATGGCTCTATACACAGAAAAACCCAGAGTCTGTCAAAAGACTCTCAAAACTGATTAGCAAGTTCAGTATCAGGGTACAAAATCAACATACAAAAATTAGTAGTTTTTCTCTATAACAATAATGAATTTGATGTCAGAAAGAAATCATGACAATAATCTTATTCACAATAGCAACAGAACATTTTTTAAAATACCTAGGAATAAATTTAACCAAGAAGACCTCTACAGTGAAAATTATAAAACACTGCGGAAATAAGTTGAAGTACAAGATGGAAACACTTCTTGTGTTCATGGATTAGAATATTGTTAAAATATCTGTACTATCCAAAGCAATCTAGAATCAATGCAATTCCCATAAAAATATCAATGACATCCTGCACATAACTAGAAAATAATCCTAAAATCCATGTGGAGAGTCAAAAGACCCCAAATAGCCAAAGCAATCTTGAGTAAAAATAGAATAAAAATAGAGGGAGACCTTACAATGCCCTATTTTAAGACACATTACCCAGCTACCATAACCCAAACAGTATAGTATTGGCATAAAAAGTCACATAGATCAATAGAATAGAGAGCCAGAAATCAATCCATGCATCTACAGCAAGCTGACTTGACAAAGGTGCCAAAAAGATACATTAGAAACAATATTTCTAGGAAAACTGGATATCCACATGTAGAAGACTGAAAACTTGACCCCATCTCTCACTCTGTACAAACAACTCAAAATTGATCAAAGACCTAAATGTCAGTCTCTATACTTGGAAACAACTAGAAGAAAATGCAAGCCCTGATATTCTAAAACTAGAAGAAAATGCAAGGGAAACATTTTAAAACACTGATACAAGAGATGACCTTTTAGATCAGAGCCCACAAGCACAGAGAACAAAAGAACTGACAAACGGGATTACCTCAAACTAAAGAGCTTCTGCATAGCAAAGAAAACAAGAGTGAAGAGACAACCTACAAAATGAGAAAGATATTTGCTACCTCTGTCAGAGGGCTAACATCCACTGTAAATAAGGGACTCAAATTTAACAAAATAACCCAGTTAAAATGGATAGTCTGAATAGACACTTCTCAAAAGAAAAACAAGTGCCCAACAAATATAAGAAATCTACTCACTATTATTAGCCATCAGAGAAATGAAAATTAAAACTACAGTGAAATGCTGTCTTATCCTAGTTAGAATAACCATTATATTAAAAATAAGTGCTGGTGAGCATGTGCAGTGGAGAAAAAATATTTTATATGCTGTTGATGGGAATATAAATTAATATAGTGATTAGGTAGAACATGAATGTTCCTCAAAAAACTAAAAACAGATCTATTATATGATCCAGCTATCCTACTTCTGGTTATCTATCTAAAGAAAACAAAATCAGCATACCAAAGATACCTGTATGCTTATTTTTATTGCAGTACTATTCCTAATAGCTAAGATATGGAATCAGACTAGGTGCCCATTAAAAGGCAAATGCATACAATGTTATACAGTATATACACAGAAATGAGTATCATTCAACCATATAGAAGAATGAAATCCTGTCATGTGCAACAAAATGGATGGAACTCGAGAACATTATGTTAAGCGAAATAAGCCAGAAATTCAAGTACTGCATCTTCTCCATCCCATGTGTCAAAAAAAAAAGTCAAATTGAACATTAAAAAGTGATAACTAGAGATTGAGAATGGGTAATGGGGTGGGGGGAGAGAAAGGGAGGTTGAATTTGATTGGTGCACACTGTATGGACGTAAGCTGTATCACAAAGCACCCCATTAATATGTCCAGTTGTTAATGAAATACTTCAAAAAATAATGTCTATTACACCTAAACTCATACTCTCATACTTCATTCTCCCAAAAGTATTTGAGTGCCTATTATATGTAAGGCCTGACGGAGCTTTGAAAGAACACAGTTCAATTCTTTGCCTTCTGTTAACAAAGAATAGCTTTCAGACAGTCCCAACATGGGATCTAACGTGTGAAGTCATGAAAGTATGCGTGTGTTACAGAAGCAGTCCAGTTGAGGCAGGACTTGGCCACATCCGCATCCGGTGGCAACAGGCAAATCAGGCAAGTTTTCCAAAATAAATGATGCTAAACTAGATTTTACAGAAAGGAGTTCTAAGGTGACTGATCTTTCCTCACAGCTTTCATATTCGTAGCCAAATGACATTTACCCTATCTACATTCTTGTACCAAGGAATAGGACTGCTACGCCAATTATAGGAGGGAAAGGTCCCTTCATGGCCTAATTGATGTTCCTTCACAGACGGTGAGGTACAGTTACATCCTGACCCGGCTCCTGGAATTGTCTAATCTTGGGAAACCTTGGACCCACTCCCCTCAATTGTTTAATGCAAGTTGTACCTCCAAAATCAGCATGATAGGAATAATCCTTTTAACCTAGAATTTTGTTTTAAAAAAGGAAGTAGATCATAATATGTGACAATTTGGTTATTAAATAAGTGATGATTTTCCTGTACCCCATCTAACCCACTCCCTGTTATATTCATGAATGAAGAAAATATGAAGAGGAAGGAAGAGAGGAGAGATTAATCAATGGGCAAGATGTTATTATATTGCAGGAGGAATAAGTTCCAGTGCTCAATGGCACAGCTGGGTGAACATGTATATATTTAATAATGCATCGTATATCTTAAAATAGAAGAGAGGAATTCATATGTGCTCACCATTAAAAAATGATTAAAATTTAAGGTGACAAATATGCTAATTATCCTAACCTGATCACTACTCAATGTATATATGAATCAAAGCATCACACTGTATCTCATAAATATGTACCAGGGAAAGTGTTTAAAAAGAAAATGCACACAGACAAATTACATGAGGATTTTTGAATCTAAATGTGTCTAACAAATAGTTTGCTTTAAATTCAAGAATATTAATTTCCAGACATTTTTGATCATTATTCTATTCTAACTATACCTACATTTTACTTGATTCCAGATATTTAAAGTCTAAAGGTCAAATTTCTGGAAATACCTGAGTCCATAATCAAAGAATACCGTAAACATAAATATTTCATATTCTATTCCTTGACTTCTCTGAAGAATTGAGATCTTTTAAAATATTCCTGCATTTTAAGTAGAAATCGGAAAACAGCCGGCTAACCCAGAAGGTGAAATGACTGGAAAAAGACAGAAGGGATATTTCCAGGGTGATGGAAACATTTTACAGGTTGTTTGAGGTAGTGATTATAAACAGTGAATAAAACTGTCTAAATAGATTGAACTGAACACATAAGACCTTTGCCCTCTGTTTTTCCACGTATCTATTGGTAGTGAGACTATTTGAAATCTACTCTCCTAGCAATTTTCAAGACTACACTACACTGCTATTAACTGTGGTTGCTACACTATACTGTATAGACCTCTTGAACTTACTTCTCCTAATTGAAATTTCTTATCTGGTGACCAGCACCTCGCCAGTCTCCTTTACCTCCCAGGCCCCGGTAACCAGCACTCATCCCTGCTACACATTCAACATTTTCCAAAGCCATGGGTAATGGAGAATGTATATTTCTGTGCCTGCTTTATTTCACTTAATATATGAGTCTCTGTGTTCATACATGTCATTGCAAATGACAAGATTTCTTTTCTTGGAGGCCAAGTAGTTTTCCATTGTGTGTGTACCACATTTTCTTCATCCCGTCATCCACTGATGGACACTTGGATTAATTTCACATCTTCACCACATGAATGTTGCTGCGGTTAACACGCGAGCACAGATTTCTCTTCAACATACTGATTTTATTTCCTTTGGACACATGACCAGTAGTGGGATCACCTTCTATTTTATATTAATTATTCTATTCAAACCTCCAATCCTGTAAGTGTTTATATTCTTCCAAAGTAAACTTCGTACCAATAGTTTCTCTGTTTTATGGTCTTTCTTGGTTGGTCTTAAAAAACCACTCTGGCTTATCTTCCTCTTTTAGTCCATATTGCCAGTAGATTTAGGCAAATTGTCTCTGTCCTTCCAGATTATCAGAGCCAACATTCAACACAACCAAAGCTCAGAGATGTGACCCTTGAGTGAACTCCTGGATCTCCATGAGAGTCAGGTTCAGGCAGGGCGATCAGTCATGGTGCTGCCTGCAATCTACTGATTATTTTTCCTGTCATCCTAATCAAATATAAGCTTATTTAATTCTTATAATAGCATCTGGAGACAGTTGCTGACCAGTTTAATAAAATTCAAATGTATTTACTAGTTTAGAAATTGAATGTGGAAAAATGAAAGCCTACCATTGTACAGTCATCTTTGGTTTATGTGACTTAGGACTTTCTTCCTCCACTATTGGCTCACAAAACAAAATGTGCAATATAACAAACAAAAACTACCCTTAGCCAGGGACAATGTCACCCCTCTGTAAGCCCAGGTACTCGGAAACCTGAGCCAGGAAGAATACAAATTTGAGGACAGGGTGGGCAATTTAGCAAGACCCTGTTTCAAAAAAGGGGGTGGGGGGTGTGGATGTAGCTCGATGGTAGCTCAGTGGTTCAATCCCCAGTACTCATAAAAAGGAAATACTCAAGCCCATGTGATCCCCAACCAATAAAACCAGAAAATCTGGAAATTTCTATAGTTCTTGAAACTAAAATAGCAAATCAACTATGTTGAGTTCAAAGGAATTAGAGAAGAAAAAAATAGTAGTGCTCACCCAATTTCAAAAGAGAAGAGTCCTCACCCAAAAAATAGACCTCACTCAATTTCAAAAGAGAGAGAAAACAAGAGAAAAATGTAAAGAATGTACTATTCTCAGTTCTGAAAAACCAAGAGAAATTTTAGAGTTAACTAATATGCGTTTTTGATGAATGATACTCATTGTTTGTAATTATCATCAAACTATAAAAAGTCCTGAGCAGAAGAATGGTTGAAAAGCTCATGGAAACAATAGAAAATATTCTGCCGATTACTGTGAAAAAATCATATGCTGTGAAGATAAAAAGACTTTGATATTTAAAATACATGCAGATTTTAGAGCTGACATGCGTTTCCCTAAGCCAGCGGTGGTGAACCTCCACATGCGTGCTACAGCAGGCTGTTTGTATTGTTGAAAGCTCTAAAAGGTTCGCCATCACTGCAAGTGGTCACAAGTCCACACTCTCGGCTCTGAAGGCTAAGTGTACCACGACGGAGCTCACCATTTTATGCGGCAAGTCCTTTTGTAAGCCAACAGCTCTATAATTTATTTTTGAAATAATACAAAGCTGACTCCAATAAGTGCTATAATATTAGATTAACCATTATGCCATGGAATTCAGAGGAAATGGCAATTCATTCTAATTTGGGGGAAGGCAGGAAATTATAGAATATTACCAACAGGGTGGCTTTTATGTAGGTCTTCAAGGATGGGGAAATCTTGAAATTATTATATCATATTTATATCATGCATATTCATTGAAAACTTATAAAATATACATTAGCAAAAAGAATCATAACTCTTTTTTAAAACTACCTATAACCCTACCACTTAGAAAAAATACCACTGTTAGCATGATTTTTTAAATCTTTTATTTATTTAAGTGCTGCAAGTTGAATCCAAGGCCTTGAACATGCTAAGCACATGCTGTACCACCGTGATACAGCCAAAACTGACTTTTTCTATGTGAAAGGACACGTAAATTTAAAAGAAACATGCAATTTTCTGACAAACGCTTCACAGTATGGTGTGAACCTGTTTATGCCTTTTATACCTTTCTGGTATTTATTTTCAGTTAATATCTCACCAGATTATTTCTTTAGGAGGAATTTTCCAGAGTGGATTGCTGAGGTTTACCCTATAATCTAGTAACTTGCTTACAACACTCTAGAACAGTCGTGGTGAACCTACAGGATGCGTGTTGCAGTGGGCTGTTTGTACAACTGAAAGCTCTCAAAGGTTCGCCATTACGGCTCCAGACTATTTTTCTCTCCAGCTACTGTACCATTTCTCTGCTCCAGTTTCAAGCATAGCAATCCAGGAGTTGTTTATATTCACAGTTGTTTATACTCCAATTCTTCTCCTCCCTTCTCTCTTAAAACCAATCCAAATCAGGCTCTTCCCCAATCACTCTATCTAAACTACTCTCCTCCAAAAAACCAGTGACCTCCCCATCAACACACACTTGCTGTTGAATCCAGTATTGTCTGAGTGACTTTCCTGGTTGCCGAGTCCCAACACCCAACACCCAGGAAGTAAAGGAGGAGGGGTTTATTCTGGCTCACAGTCTGTAGAGGTTTCAGGCCAAAGGTGGCTGGCTCCAACACAGGATGGTATGGCACCGGGGCATGGCAGAGAAGAGCTGGCCACCGCGTGGTGGACAGAAAGCAGAAAGTGTATAGGTAGGAGCAGGTGAGGGAGAGAAATCCCTCCAGAACACACCTTCACTGACCCGCCTCTTCCAACCAGACCCCACCTCCTAACAGCAAGTCAACTACAAACCACCATAATCCAATCACCTTCCAAAAGCCCCACCTTAGGCTTCGGGTGACATTATAGATCTGAACCATAACAAACATTCAATTTCATCTATCGTATCGTCCCACTTGATCATATGGTAGTTTTGAGATGGACAAGCAATCCCCTCTTCTGGAAGCATTTTCTTCACTTAGACGCCAGTGCACCACGTACTCTTGGTGTCCGTTCTTCCTCCCTCGCCACTCTCTTTCCTTATCCTACTGAGCCTCATTCTCCAGGGACTTCACTAAGTCTCCCACGTTTAAGCACCGCCTCCTTGCCAACGAATTCCAACTAGTGTCCATGGTGTAGCGCTTCCCTTAAATTCCAATACACTAGAAGCTTCCCTCATCCAGAACCCAACTCCTGATCTTTACTCCTGTGTTAAAAACAAAGCCATACCTGACCCTAACCACAACCTTCACTCTCTCTCTGACAACAGTCACTCTACTTGCCCAAGCTTAAAACCTTAGAATCCTTCTAGAACTTTCTTCCCTTATACCATCTTTGGTCTTTCAAGAAATCTTGTTCGCTTGCCCCTAAAACTCACCTAGAATCTCAGTCTCCACTGCTACTCCTCTGGTCTGTTATTTCTCTCCTGAATATTAGACAGGCCCTTACTTAATCTCTACGCCTTTGCACTGGATCCCTGTATCTACTCACAATACCAAGGCCTGAGATGTCTTCTTTAAATGCAGGTTAGATCTTGTCACTTCTCTGCTCAAGATTCAACATGGCTCCATCATTTCACTTAGAGTAAAAGCCAACACTCTGAACTTTTTGCTCCCCTCCCGCACCCTGCATATACTCACCGGCCTCATCCTCTGCCTTCCTCCTAACTCACTGCTCCAGCGTCCTGGATCCGCTCATCATCTGGTGAAGTTGGCAAGCCTGTGCCTGTCTCAGGCCTTTGCACTGGCTGTCCACTCGGTACGCGATGTTCTTCCACCCAACATCTGCATGGCTGGGTCTCTTGCTTCTTCAGTCTTTGCTCAGATACCACTTTCCCTATGAGATCTTAATGACTTCCCACTTCAAGTTTTCCCCCTCCTTCAGCGTTTGCTCTGCCCTGTCCCTCTTCCTCCATAGCATCTATCACCTTCTTGATACACACTTTATTTTTGTAATTTGTTTGTTTCTATTTGTCCCCAAAAATGTATCCATAAAAGCAGGAAATTTTGTCTGGTTTGTTCTCTACAGGAAGAGGAGCATTTAATGCTTTTAACTTGCACTGCCAATTTGCTTAAGAAATGAAGGTATTTAAATCAATCAATAAGGTGGAAGAAGAATGGTCCGTGTAGAGGCTGTAGTATTGGCAAGGGCCGCTGACGTGAAGTCAAGCAAATTAACGTACTGATCGCCAGGTGTGTCTGACATGTCGAGGGTGGAAACAGGATTTACTCAGTGTAGGAGTATATCAATGAACAAGGCAACATTTTACTGAAAAGCTCAAAATGACCTTATTCTACAAAAGGATGAGATGAAAGAATCCTGTACTAAGATACGATTGAAGCACTTGGAAACCTAGTGAAAACATACCACAAATAAGTGTGATGAACTAAATTCCATCAGGAAGGGTGGCCATTTGTGCAAATAAGATGAAAACTATGGATCCTCCCCCAAATCACACTATGTATAAAGTTTGGAAAATCTACCAACCCCCAAAACCTATCCAGAGACAAGCATGGTCCAGGAAATGAGAACCATAGTTAAAAGAAGCAGAAGTAGAGAAGGAGGAGAAGGAAGAGGAAGAGAAGGAAGAGGAAGAAGGAGGAGGGGCCCGTGGCCTTCAAGTTACTACTATCCCTTGGATGACAATGATGCTCAGATGAGTAGATGGGTAGTTGAAACATTGAGTTCTAACACACTGAATAAATCTTTGAAGCTGAAGTTTACTAACAGAAGAGAATTCAACCACCAGGCCTGTTATGGTTTGAAATGTTTCATCTCCAAAACATAGATGTCAGCCATTGTCACGGTGTTAAGAGGTGGCGCCTTAGGCCGTGAGTGTGTCTCCCTCAGAAACAGGATCTATGTATTTCGGCGCTCATGAAAAAGGCTTCATGCAGCTTTCAACTAGCTTGGCCTCTGTCCTTCTCCATGTGAGGACGCAGCCAGCAGGCTCCCGTGAGATACCAGATTCTCGCACCTTGATCCTGGCCTTCCCAGCCGGCCTCTGAACTGAGAAATAAATTTCAATTTTTTTTAAATGACCCAGTCTCAAATATTCTGTTATTTGACAAAACAGACCAAGGCTGACAAAATAGACTGAGACAGTGTTTTTAATGTTAAAAAACACACACGTACGATTAAATGTCCCAAAGTCAACATGAGGAATATTCACATTGAACGCTTATTTTAAATTTGATATTGATAATTTTGTAAAGTTCACAAGATAATCAGAAGGAAACTATTTAGGCACTGGTAATTTGATTTTTTTAAAAAACTGAAATCAGCAAACATTGCATCCAACAATCTAAGCTATTATCTGTCTGGCTTCTGTACAACTTTATCATTAGGCATCTTTCATCTAAATAATTCAGTAAAATAGTATTAATGTGTCCTCACTTCTCTACCAAATATCCCTTTGCTCTGTACCTTAGAATCCAGAAATAAAAGAATTAAGCTGGGTAGTTTTTCCTAATCAGAGGCATCTCTGGGGAGGGGTACGGTAAGGGAAGAAGGGGGTCTTAGATACATCTAAACAGAAATTGCTGTTTGTTCTTTGCACTGTAATAAGGCTAATGCAGAAAACTCCCCCATCTGAAATTTATTCTGTAGCTGATATTCAGTGCCAACCCTTACAGTGATAAAGACCACACAAACAAATCCAAAGGCTCTGTATTAAAATACAGTCAGTCCTGAAAGGCTCTCTGGTTAATTTCTTTCTCCTGCTGCCACTCATCAGAAGACGTGTTTACCAACAGCCATCAGCCAAACACATCCATGCTGGACCCACGCCAATAGCAAGCCGCATCACAGAAGTCCAGCAGCAGGGTGAAGGCTGATGGGGCCTCAGCTGGGTGAAAACATGCGGGGACTTCTGGGCAGCAGCTGGAGGAAGTTTGGCCACGCCGGCAGGGGGACCTACGAGTGGTTAACCAGCAAACCAAGCGTGCCTCTCCTGGAGACCAGCTGCAGGTCTGTACCTACGCTTTCGGCCCTTTCTTCCCTGAAGTACTTTGGTTGTCTGTTTTTAAGATCTTAAAACTTAGTGGCAACATCTTGTATTATGGATGTGACAAAAAGATGAGTTCACGGATTGGCATGATCACAAGGAAATAGCATGAAAGTTGTAAGTTTCTTTGATTGTGGCACATTTGAGGAAACCTCAGCACTAACATATCTTAAGAATTTTTGCTACATCAACTATATCAAAGAACACCTGAGGGCAGGAGGCAACAAGTTTTTATGCCTTGGTGATATAATGTTCTTTGCTCTGTATAAATGTCTATATATATAAAAATAAGAGGCTCCCTTGCGTTCTAGCTGTTTAATGAGCACTGTTTTAAGAGCAGAAACCAAACATCTCACTTCCAAAGGACAGGAGGGTTAAGGAGGCTGCATTTCTCACCCAGATGGGCAGCAGCTGCTCTGCCTGGTCTGGCAAACACCGAGGAGTCTCAGTCTAAGGCAGCATTAAAAAAAAGCATTGGTGGAAACTCAAAACAAAGAATTTTATGACCAGAGGAGAAACGAGTGACATTGCTGAGCACATAAGGAAAAGCAAAACAAAATTATTTTCTATTTTCAAAATTATCTTCAACTGGTAAGATTGCTATTTAAATTCTCTAAAACTACCTTCTAGAGAAAAAAATATATATATAGCATTATCCTATTGTGGTTACACTTTTAACTGGCTATTTCTCTAAAACATTTCCTGAAAAATAAAGCCTTTGAGTAAATACACACATAAGAAAAATATTGAAAGAAAAACTTTGAGGCTTGTGAACAGATTAGAGTATTTGACTAGAAAAGATATTCATTCTTTCTGCATTAAAAAAAATCCCAACAATTTAACTGATACACCATGAATAATTAAATAAGCAAGTTAAGGACACCCTAATAAGTTTGTTCTATAGCTCTGTGCAAATCTTAACTGAAAAGAAGTTCATCTCAAGAAATTGCCCTAGTCTGCTACATTGATAAGTCTTCTAATGCTACATGATATTCTTAGTGTTTGGACAATTTAATTCAACCAGTGGAACTACTGATCACAGCAAGGAATGTGCTATTTTTTCTTTCTCAAAGTTTTGCGATATCGGCAATACCATGAGTGGCATAACTGTAAACAATAGTCTGTTACATAAAACCTTTTAAATAGAACATTAAGTATCATTATATTCTGGTCATATTGAACTCCTTCTGGGAAATAGAGTATTTAAGATTTGATGGCCACAACTGATCAGAAACCATTATCTACATTACTGATGTAGAATAAAAGAAAAAAATAAGCTATAAAAAATGGTCTGTGTTTATTGGGGAGGGAAAGTTATTGCTTTAAGTACTAAGGGATAATTTTAACATATTTAATAATTCATGTTGAGGAAGAACATAAATTTCTTTTTACTCCAACTTGATTTCTTAATAATTTTAATAAACTTATTTATAGGTTCATCCACTCTTATACTTTTATAACCAAAGCACCATCTTATGTCACAACAGATTTTAATTATCTTGATATTAAACTAGATTATGAGGAAACAAGTAATTTCTTACAACTTATAAACTCGTAAAATATATTAGCTTTCCCAAAAATACATATTTACTAAAATGTGGTAATGCCAGAATTTACCTTCACTGCATTTTATAACCCTATATAAATTTCTAGATTTCCTCTAATTATCTTTCATATTTCATTTTTGGTAAATTTGATCATTTGATTCCTTGACATATAGGGACATATAAATACCCACTATTCCTCCAGCACTTTACCCACATTAATTCATTTCATTCTCATGCTAACCCTCAAAAACAGATGTTACTATTTCCATTTCACAGACAACACCTGTTCACAGAAAGACCGAGTGTCCTCCACATCACAGGAGTGACAGAAGGTCACATTGGAATTTAAAGCCCAAGCTACCAACATGCCAAATCATGGACGTTCCGATTCTCAAATAAACCTTTCAGTTTTATGCTGTTTAAAATGAAATACCTTAACTCATATGTTACCAAGAACAAACTATCTGGCGGTATAAATATTAAATAAACCATATAATTTTGTGTCAAGACAAAATGATTGTACAAAGTTCGATAAGCCATTAAGACTGTAAGCCCAGCAAAACATGTCCCCTCCACCAAAATCAGAGAGAATTCCAGCTCTCCTAGTTTATTACTTTTTACTTCAAATAAGGGAGCTCATCATTTTATTTGCTTCTTTTAAACACAATTAGAAGGCTTTAAAGTATTTTTACATAAGTGGTAGATATTAAGATCAAATTTGTCGCCGTATACTTTAGATAATAAGCTCTTTCGTATTTCCATTATTTCTTCGTGGTTGTAATGAAAGCAATGTCTATACAATTACAATAGCATTTTTTTCCAAGGTGTTTTCATGCCCTGATGGTGAAGCCTCATTTCATGCTTATTTTTGGCTCCATTAGAAACCACTATTTTTTGTGAGCTGATACTACAAAATCAGTACCTTTCTGGTTACCTAAAAATATACGTGTGATTCTTTTTCTTAAAAATCTCAAAAATTTCCGTATTTGCCCTACAAGTGTTACAAAGACAAATTTAAAGAATATAAAAAATTTATTCATCATAAATGCCGCTATCCAACCAGAATTCACTTATATGTTATACAAACACAATCACGTGCGACTTTGTTGCAGAACTCGGGTCTATTAAAAGATCTCCCCAGGGCCTCGTGCCCTCGCAGGCCGGCTTCCGGAAGGCGACGGGGCTGTGGGGGTCTGAGAGCTTACGTGCTGTTAAGCCGGGTCTGGTGGGAAGATGGCTGTCAATGGGGGCGTGACCTGGCAGGCTTCCTCCGCGCCGCTTGCCCTGACCGGAGCGGCTTTCCTCTGCCCGGCCCAGGACCCCGCAAGGCCGGAGACCTCTAACGCTGCGAGGCAAAAGTCAACCTCTCCTCCAGCAAGATGTCTCAGGTATAGTGTCCCAGCAACCACACAAGTGTGACAACTCCTGTGTGACCCTTCTGTGGCAATAAAACATTAATTTTAAATAAAATAACTACATAAATGCTAAGTGTTCCCAAAGAATGAGTGGTAGACTTCCCAACTCCAATTTATTCTAACTTTTTGACTTACTCGAGTGGAAACAGTGCGGGCTGTCTGTGCTTTGTGACATTCTGCACTCACACCTCTTGTAAATCCACTTTTGTGCCCGCAGGCTCAAGCTCCTTGGCAGGATGAATGGGTGCAGTGGTGCCGAGATGAACAATAATGGCAAGAAGGGGCTTCGGGCCGCAGACACGCGGGCCCTCCCTCCCTGCATCCTAACTCGCCCTCCTTCCCCAACTCCAGGGCGCCCCGAAGGCGAGCTCCGCCCGGGAGGACGCCGAGCCCTTCCTGTGCATCCTGCTCCCCGCCACGGCCACCGTGCTGCTCTTCCTGGCCTTCCTGCTGCTCTGTCTGTCCCGCCGCTGCCAGGCCGCAAGGGCCCGGGGCCAGGTGTTCAGCATCGACCTCCCGGAGCAGCGAGCCGCAGGCCAGGCCACCGAGGCCACCAACCTCCTGCCCGGCCTCCCCTGGGCCCCTCTGCCGGCTGCCGGAGCCCTGCTCGCGTGTCCTCCGCCCTCCTATGAGGAGGCCACCAGGAATCCTCCGGGGGAAGAAGCCCCAGGGGGTTCTTTCCTGTGAACAAGGGTCCCCCGCCTGGACGGGCGAAGTCCACTGCCCGGGACACGGTTTAAAGCACGGCTCTCAGCCTCGACCGGAGCCCCACGAGAGTGGAGCAAACGGACATTTGGACCCCAGGGAGGGGGAGAAGGGCCCCGGGACCCAAGAAGGGCCTGCTGATCAGCGCACTCCTTCAGGCCAGGGGAAGAGTGACAGGTGTCCTCCTAGTCAGCCTGTTTTTCAAGTCGCTCAGGGAAGCACCTCTCGGTTCTCCTGAAGATGACTGGGCTCCCCAAAATGTATGACACCTGAGAAAATTAAGCAAGTTCTGTGAGAGTAGAGGAAAATTTCTCAATTAGTAGTGAGCACAGGAACTAGCCCTGAAAGTCATAAAAAGAAAACCGCTGAAGCAGCTGAAGGTAACTGCCGCTGTCACCAAAAGAACTTTTTCTCTGTGCACCAGTTTTTCTTGGCTTTCACCTGTGTGTGAAGGCTTCGAGACACAGAGTTCCGGAAGGAGTAAAAGACAGCTCACACCCTGCAGAGGGCAATTGTGTCGTAAATAATGATGAAAAGTGTCTCATTGTTAACAATGAAAGTACATAGGATCGGCACATGTTAGAAAATAGCAAAGCTCTCCACAGTTCCCACCTTTGTAGTGACCACTCTTGCTCGTCTTCCAACTTGCTTGCTAGAGTAGAACAGGGATTTGGCTCAGTCACACAGTAGAACATTTGGGTATCGACAACACTGTGGCAGAAGAGATAGTCGCTGCTATAACACTGTCTTATTATATATACCATTCTCTATCCTCGTCTGTCAGTATCTCCACAGCACTACTGTATAATGCGATAACACCGTAGCTGAATTTCTACTCTAACAGTAGAAATTAGCTTAACACTGGAAAGTAAAGGTCAAAATGTTGGTAGAGAGGGGCTGGGGATTTAGCTCAGTGATTAGAGTGCTTGCCTTGCAAGCACAAGACCCTGAGTTCGATCCCCGGCACAAAAGAAAAAAAAAAAATCAAAATGTTGGTAGAGAGAAACAAGGTCCACTATAACAGAGCCCTTATAAACTACCAAATTCAAGGTCTGGGTTTATAGACATCAAAACTAGAGCTGAGAGAGGCCGACTCCCGTCAATGTTGCCTTATAAAAGGCAGCACTAGGCCCAGAAGCCCGGCCTCCTTCCACTGAGCTAGACACTTTGCCAAGGGCACCACATGCACACAATTTCGGCCATGCTTACATGGAGGATAAGTACGGGTGAGTTTAAAACAGTTTTTGTTTTTTTGCGGTATGAAATGCAAACCAGGCAACCCACTGATGATTCCAAATGATCAAAAAATAGTGGCTTTTAACTTTTTGACATGAACATTTTTTATGCCAGATAGGCAGGGTTGTAAACTTTTAGGAAAACAACAAAGTCAGCAAAAATAGACTATATTTCTTTTTAAGCGTAATCTGATAGAAATAATGGTTGTATCTTTGAGGACTACAGCAAAACAAACTATTTAGGTGAAAATCAATAAGATTTCTTTTAGGGAAATTGCACTGAATGATTCTCTAATGTTCTTTAGGAGAAACAAATGGAAATAAGCAGCTCAGCACATAGCCTTCTTCAGATTGCTTTTTTAATCCTAAGACTCTAGTTCTATATTTGAGACTGCTGATTCTTTCCCAATTAACATTTCCTCTTCTGTGAGATCAGAACCCAATTTAATTCTGTGATCCAGAAACCACCTTAAGGTAGGCTGGACCCTTCGGAACACCAGGAGGGCTGTCATGTAGTTAATTATGAGTTTTCACTCCATTTACCAGGGACTGATTTAGTCCTGGGACCCACAGGGAGATCTGCATGGGAGGAGGGGCTTTTCTAGCAAAGTTTTCCTTACTATTAAAAATAAATATGTGGAAGGAAATACTCTTGCTCTCTGCTGGATGTTATGTGTTTGCATGTGACACCCGGAGCTGCCACAGCCATCTCACAACCACAAAGTAAGATGTCACTCATGACTGGGGATGGGAATAATAGCGTAGAAAGAAAATGTGTGCATTTATGACACTGTAGAACAGCTGAATTAACCAGCTGCCTATATTTTAAGGACCAAATATCTTTCATACTCTTTTAAACCATCGACGGTCAGGCTTGCAAAAGCATCCCAACAACTACAATGTCTTAAGACTACAAAGGACATGTATTTCCCTGTTTTAAAATGCTCTGATAAAGACTTACTTAAAATACATGCTCAATGCTGGGACTCGTAAAATGTTATCAGTGATCTGGGGAAGGCAACAGCTCATCTTATGGAACCAAAGAGAAGCAGTGAAGCAGTTAAACTATGAGCCAGGAAGTACTAAACTGTAACCCATAGGCCAAATCCCACTTGTATAACCAGTCCAACAAGAACAGTCTTCATATTTTTAAATAGTTGAATAAAGCACAAAAAGTATTTTTTCTGATACATGAAAATGATATGAATTCAAATTTCAGTATCCAGAAACGATGTCTTTTTGGAATACAGCCAAAGGTCAGAGTGGGTGCAATAGGGAGAATAAGACCTTCAAAGCCTCAAGTATTTACTGTCTTGCCCATCACAGAAAATGTTTGCCGGCCCTTGTGAGAAACCAGTGAATTACAGCCCTGATTGCCTAATAGAATCACTTGGGGAGCTTTTAGAAATACTGGTACCAGCACCCATCCAGACCAGTTAAACAGAAATCAAGCCGACGATGCTAATGTGAACCCGAGGCTGAAAGCCTTTATTCCATGTCATGGGAGTGAGACGCCAAATAGAAATGAATTTCAATGTGGACAGTTGTAAGGTAGCAGGTTTAGAGAGAACTAGATCCGCAGACACAGCTTTTTACCTTTTCCACCCACATTTCTCACCCAACCTTCCATTTCCTGACACCATTTCCTGAGCTAACGTGTGGCTGCGGGCAGCTTAACTCACAAAGGGAGACATGCAGCAGGACCCGGGGAACCTCCACGCAAACAGCGTCCTCGTATAAATGTCACACAAGTAGCAAACACAGGGAGCACTGGAGGATTCCAGGAAGGACTGCAGAGTTCAGTTGTTAACTGCTAAGAGGTATTGGGGAAGAAAATATTCTAGTTGGAAAAAATTAAGAATAGGAGGGTAAATAATAAAATCGGTTCATAGAACGTAGCCATTTGCACCACAGTCCACACCAGACCAGAAAATACCTGTAAGTCGTCATGTTAGGAAAAGGAAAAGGAGTCCGCACGTAAACAGTTTAGATGGCGTCTTAACAATGTACAAAGCTGAGCAAACTGAAAACTCAGCAACTCTGCTTAGATCCATTGGAGGTCACAGAGCAAACCACTGCCCCTGAGGTTAGACCGAAAGATGGGTGGATACAGAGAATCGCAACGTACCTGAGCAGAAACTCACAAGTGGAAACATCCAGGAACCAGTACTGGGGGAGAAAAGCCCGAATTATAGTGGGTGGACTGCTGAGTGGAGGAGTCTGAGATCCGGGGAGGTATCTATGGGAGGCCCCACAGTTTTGTGACTTTACATCTTCCGGAGCCCCGCTGAAGTTCTCGTATTGAAGACAGAGCAAGCTCTCCTCGTGCTTTGGGCAGGGAGAGCAACCATTTCACAAGTG
The DNA here is from genome assembly GCA_004026905.1 of Hystrix cristata. Taxonomy (NCBI): domain Eukaryota; kingdom Metazoa; phylum Chordata; class Mammalia; order Rodentia; family Hystricidae; genus Hystrix; species Hystrix cristata. Next base: position 6,869 of record PVJO010001641.1, on the reverse strand, counting down.
CCAGAGCGCCCTTCCTTCTTAATAAGGCCTGCCCTCAGGAGAAACAGTTTAACCCCCGTGAAGCACCAGAGGTTCATCAGAGTCTAATTACCGAGGGAAGGTGGTTCCCAGCCTCGGCTCTCCCTATCCCATGGTCGAAAGGAAGCACTCGGCACCAGCCCCCTCCAGCCACCCCAACTCACCCAAGACAGCAAACCTGAAGGTTTCAGAAGAAACCTGAGAAGCGCTTGGGAAGGTCACAGTCCTGCAGCGGAGGCTGCCGGAGAGACTGAGACCTAATCACAGAACTGAAGAACTCCCTCCCCGGATATCGTGCCCCATGTTACTGCAGCTCCAGACATCAGAGTTCTTTTCACCCAAAGCATCAGGGCCACCTTTCAACCAAATAGCGCAAGACGTACCACGTGGCAAAATCCCACAGCTAGAGCACGAGCCTCAGACTCAGAGCTGGCAAAGATGTTGGAATTACATGGCCAGAAATGTAAAGAAACTATGATTGAGAAGCTCAGAGCACTAGTGGACAAGCAGACAGCATGTAAGAAAAGGTAATATCAGCAGGGGATGGAAATCCAAAGACCAAATTAACAGTAATAAGTGCTGGAGGTCCAAACCACTAACACAAATGGAGAATGGCTTCAAGGGACTCATTGACAGACTAGATACAGCTGAAGAGAGAATCCAGGCTTCTATGTCAACAGAAACCTCCAAAACAAAAAAGCAAAGGGAAAAGGCAGCTGAAAAAAGGAACAGAACATCCAAGAATTGTGGGATAGCAACAACTGGTGTAACAGATGGATAATGATAGTGTGCAAAGGAGAAAGGCGCAGAACACAAGAAATATCTGAAGTAATAACTACGGATTTCCCCAAATTAATGTCAGACACCAAACCAAAGATCCAGTAAGTTCAGAGAAAAATCAAGCAAGACAAATGCCCCAAAACTATACCTAGGCATATCACACACAAATGTAGAAAATCAAAGGCAAAAATATTCAAAGAAGACCCTACTTAGGAACAGAAATGAGAATTACATCCGACTTTTCAGTAACCAGGCAAGCACGCAGGGCAGAGCTAAATACCTAGTGCCGAGAGAGAAAGAATTCTGTATCCTGCGCAATTTTTCTTTCAGAGTGAAGGAAACATGAAAACAAAAATTAAGAGAATTTGCTGCCAATCCACTTCCCTTGCCAGAAATGTTGAAAGAACATCTTCAGAAAGAAGGAACATGATATCGTCAGAAGCTCAGATCTAACCCTGACCTCCAGCCCTCAGGGAGAAGATTGGAGAAGGAATAAATAAGATAAATAAAAAAGATTTTTCTTATTCTTAATTGATCTAATGGGTAACATCTGTTGAAAATAATAGCAACCACATTTGATTGTGTAAGTTCCTGTGTAAGTAAAATGAAGGACAGCAATCTACAAGAAACAAGACAGAGGAATGCGAAGTATTTTGTTATTTTAAGGTACCTGTACTACCATGAAGCAATGTAGTATTATCTTACAGACACTCTGGATTAGCTGTAAATGTATAATGCAAACTCCATGACAACTGCTAAAACTAAAAAATAAGTTTCATTGATGCAGTTGTGTGTGTAGCTCCGTGGTAGAGCACTTGCCTAGCATGCTGAAGGCCTGGGGTTCAATTCCCAACGTGGCAAAAATATTAGAATTGAGATACCAAGAAATGAGAGACAATAAAATATATAAAATGCCCATTTAAAACTATGAAGGTAAGAAACTGAATCAATAATTTAAAACCTTCTAAAATGGGAAACACTATAAATCCAGATGGCTTTACTAGTGAATTTTATCAACCGTTCAAAGAAGCTATGACACCATTCTTCACACCCTCTTCCAGAATGTACAAGCTGAGGGAGTAATTCCTAATTCATTCTGTGAGGCCAGCACCACCCTGAGTCCAAAACCAGATGAAGGCATTATAAGAAATGAAAGCCGCAGACCAATATCTCTCATGAACAGGATGCAAAATTCTCAACAAAATATTAGCAAGTCAAAATTAAAACAATGCTGAGATTCCATCTCGCTCCAGTAAGAATGGCTATTATCAAGAAATCAGCCAATAACAAACGTTGGAGGGGCTGTGGAGAAAGAAGAACCCTTCTCCACTGTTGGTGGGAGTGTAGACTGGTGCAACCACTATGGAAATCAGTGTGGAGAGTCCTCAGGGACTAGAGGTTCCATTTGACCCGGCTATTCCACTTCTTGGTATCTTCCCAAAAGAATTAAAAGCATCATACCGCAGGGACACATGCACACCCATGTTTATAGTGGCACAGTTTGTAATAGCTAAATCTTGGAAACAGCCCAAATGCCCATCAACCGATGAATGGATAAAGAAGATGTGTTTTTTTTTTTAATACAATGGACCACTACTTTGCCATAAAGAGAGATAAGCTTAAAACATTTCTAGGTAAATGGATGCACCTTGAGACCATACTCATAAGTGAAATAAATAGGACACATGTGTTTAAATACCACATTGTTTCTCTGGTGTGAGAAACAAAGTGTAAATAAAGACCAAAATGTATAATATATACCGGAGAAAGGGAAGAAATTGTTCAAGTGAGAAGGGGAGTAAGGGAGGGGTGGGAGAAAGAAAGAGAATACAAGAAAAAAATGGAAACAAAACTTTTGTGACAAAGGAGGGGAATGGGAAAAAAAGTAGAAGCAAGATATTTCGTGTACAGGTACATATTCCCTTGGATGGATGTTATTATGTATATCTAAAATGTACTACTGAAATTAAAAAAGAGGGGAGGAAAGAAAAAAATGTTAGCACACCAAATCTAGTAATTACTAAAAATAATTATTATATATTATACACCACAACCAAGTGCTATTGAATCCCAAGTATGCAAAAGTGGTTTAACATTTAAAACTCTATTAATTAAATCCATCAGATGAACAGTTTAAAGAAAAAATTCACATGGTCATATCAATAGATGTAGAAAAGAATGTAATACGCATCCATAATAAAAATTCTCATCAAACTAGAAATACAGGAGAAGGTTCCCAACTTGATAAGTAATATCTATGAAAAGCCAACAACTGACATCAAACTTAATGGTGGCAAACCATAAAGTTTCCTTCTAAGATTCAGAACAAAACAATGATGTCCTTCTCGCCACATCTTTTCACATCTCAGTGGAGTCCTACCTAATGCAGTAAGACAAAAAAGAAATAAAACGTACATAGGTTGGAAATGAGGAAATAAAACTGGTTTTGTTTGCAGATGATATGATTGTCTATACAGACTTTTTGAAAGAATTGACAACTATGAAGTGATTATAATAAGGTTACAAGGTGTAAGTTTAATATTCAAAATTCATTTTTCTTTTATAGCAGCAATGATCAAAGGGAATATGAAAATACAATACCATTCATATTAGCACTCCCCAAAGTGAACCCTTTGGTATAAATCTGAAAAAAAAAACAAGATCTATATGAAGAAAATGGTAAAATTCTTATGAAGTCAATCAGAGATCTAAGTTGAGAGATATTTATAAGTAGGAAAACTCAATATTGTCTGTCTGGATGTTAATTCTTCCTAATTTATCTATAGATGTTACACAATCCCAATCAAAATCCCCGCAAGTTATTTTGTGGCTATTCACAAACTGATTCTGGGAGGGACAAATCACCCAGAATAGCCCACACAATGTTAAAGAACAAAGTCCAAGCACTAACTTTGGAACAGAATATAAATCCCACAAATATACCCACCCTAATATAGTCAGTTGGAATGTGACAAAGAAGAAAAGGCAGTACAATGCAGAAGTGTCTTTTAAACAAATGGTATTAGAACTACTAGATTTCCAGATGCAAAACAAAAACAAAAACACCAAAAAAAGCCAGGCATAGTGGCGCACGCCTGTAAACCCAGCACTCAGGAGGCTGAGGCAGGAGGATCACTTTGAGTTTGAGGCCAGCCTGGGCTACACAGTGAGTACAAGGCCAGCCTGAACTACACGGTAAGACCCTGTCTCAAAAAAAAAAAAACCCTAGATGCAGACCTTCATCCTCCATCAAAATTAATTCTAAATGTCTATGTAGCCACCTAGATGTAAAATCCAAGACTACGAAACCCCGAGAAGATAAATAAAAGAAAATCTAGATGACCTTAGGTGTAGCAGTGACTTTTTAGATATAACACCAAAACCACAATCTATGAAAGGAATAATTAATAAGCTGGGCTTTTTAAAAATTAAAACCTTTCTCCTTTGAGAGACACTGCAAAAAAGAAAAAAAGAAAGAAAAAAGGAAGACAAGCTTGAGAGGAAATATTTGCAAGAGATATCTAACAAAAGACTGTTATCCAGAATATACAACAGACTCTTAAAACTCTGCAATCAAGAAAAGAACAACCCAACTTTTAAAATGGGCAAAACATTTAGATATTTCACCCAAAAATACCTACAGACCACAACTAAGCATATTCAGGTCATTTCAAATCCTATGCGATCAGGGAAATGCATATGAAAATAAGATGCCACCATATGCTTACAATGGCAAGACCCAAATACTGCCACCACCAAATGCTAACAAGGAACTCTAACTCATCGTTAACAGGAATACAAAACGGTGCAGCCGTGTGGAAGACAGTTTGGCAGCTTCTTGCAAAAGCAAACATATTTTTATCCAGCAATCACACTCCTCATATTCATCTAAATGAGTTGAAAACTTAGTCTATACAATAACCTACACACACATGTTTATAGCAGTTTTGTTCATAACTACCAAAACTCAGAAGCAATCAAGAAATTTCACCTTCAATAGGTGAAGTGATAAACTTTGATACACCCAGATAAGGAAATAGTATTCAGCATATAGAAAAATATTATTCAGGACCTATCAAGCCAAGAAAAGATACGCAGAAACCTTAAATACACAGCACAGAGTGAAAGAGGCAATCTTAAAATCACACTGCATGATTCAACTATGTGACACTCTAGAAAAGACAAAACTATGGACACCGTAAAAAGATCAGCGCTTGCCAAAGGCAGAGGGGAAGAACAAAAAGCATTTTTAGGGCAGCAAAACTATTTTGTATAATGCAATGATGGTGACTACATGTCGTTGGTATGTTTGTCCAAACCCATAGAATGCGCACCCCTGAGAGCAACGCTACCATGAGCCACGGCCTAAGGGTGATGGTGATGAGCTCAGATGGGTTCATCCATCATGAGAGATGGGCCCTGGAGTCCTAGAGGGCAAGGTGCTTGGGGCCTGCTGTGTGCGTGGAGGGCGGGGACAGGCGAGCTCGCTGCACTTTCTACTCCATTCTGCTGTGAACCTGAAACATCTCAAAAAAGTATTACTTTAAAAAAGAAAAAGAGATGATGTATTACAAAAGAAGAAATTATTTTCTAATAATTTATAGCAAGGAGTTATTTATGTGTGCGGGTAGACACACAGAGTATACATTTATTATACATTTCTATTACACAGAGGTTGGGTTTAAAAAGCAATGTTAAATGTATCTTAAATATTACGTTTGTATCAAGAGCTAAATTTCTTTTCAAGTTACTTCTACATGGAGCATTTACTTCTCACTCTCTGACATTAGAGTCAGGATCAGAAGCGTCAAACCTCTTGAGCCCCCAGTGTCCTCAGTGCTGTGTATAAAACTGCAGTATGAACTGAACCTTGTCCTCGGATTCCTCAATGTCCTCAGACAATGTACACTGCTGGATGTTGGAGGGACCAAGGGTACCATCTCCTTCAATTGGATTATGAGCAAGATGAAAAAAAATTTTAAATATTCTGATTGCAAGCACTGAATCTCTTTGGTTCTAAAGTATTTAATCCTTAGTACATTAAAAGGGCTTGTCTCAGAGGGTTGTTGGGAAGATCCAGTGCTAAAGCATACATCTGTCTGAGGGCCCAGAGTGCTGGTTCTTTTCTGTATGTGTTATCCCATGTAATACATCATGTGTCTTTGCTTTCTTAATGGGAAACTAAGACATCTAAATTGCTCATGATGGGGCTGGGGATTTAGCTCAGTGATTAGAGTGCTTGCCTTGCAAACACAAGGCCCTGAGTTCAATCCCCGGCACCACAAAAAAAAAAAAATAAATAAATTGCTCATGGTGGGACCAGGGCCAATAAGGCACAGCAGACACCACGGCCAGAGCTCACTCAGCTTATGTTTAGGGGCCCATGTAAATGTTTTCTTTTAAAATTAGAAGGAAAAAATGAACTTTCCAGGACAAAGATTATATTCATCTCTATACCAATACAGTCATAAAATATAATTAACATATATTATAATTTTAGTGCAGAACAAGGACCCCACTAAGGTAAACGAGTCTGGGGCACACAGCAGTCAGAAAGTAACTCTAGAAGATAGCTATTCCCATGCAATGCAAGCAAACTTTAGGCAAGGAATCAAAAGAAATCAGACTTTTTGCCCAGAAGAAATAAGAATTTCTCTTGTTTCTCTGAAAATAAGACCTATTCAGAAAATAAGATCTACACAGTCCTTCCTTTGCTTGCTGAATGGTTCTACCCACACCTTTGCTCTTTCCCTTCCTCACATTTTGTTAATGTCACTATAACAAAAAGTTATCAAGTGATCTTTTTAGAAAGTCTTTTATTAGCACATGTTGCAGTATATAATAATTACATTTATCATGGAGAGTTTGTATGTGTACATAACACATCTTCTTTTTTGTCTCCTAGCCCTCCTGTCCCTCCCTGCTCCTTCCAACTCTTGATTCCATTCCCATTTATAAAAGTTCTATTTCCATTTTTTTCTTTCAATTCTTTTTTTCCATCCCCTCTTCTTCCCTCCCTCCCCCATCCCACCATCTTTTGTTCCCCTTCCCATTTGAAAAAGATCTCCCTA